>JACXGM010003441.1:0-21239 GCA_016801145.1 Umbra pygmaea
GGCAGGGTCTCTCTCTCTCTTCCTCGCTTGTTCATTGGGGTTTTTGTGAACCATTCTTAGTCTGGCCCCTCACCTAAGACCACTTTGCCATGGGAGACCCTACCAGGAGCACAAAACTCCAGACAACACAGCCCTCAGGTTCACAGGGACACACAAACCTCTCCACCACGTTAAGGTGATGGTTCCCGGAGAGGAACCATTTACCATCACATCTTCCAAAAAAAGTGAATAAAAAGTGGTGATACCTAAATGCACAAATATATCCTGAAAGTATACTATATGGAACACAAATGAAAAATTGTGCACAGTGTGATTGGAACTAGATTTTCTTTCAGTGACTACCGGATAATGATTCCCTACACATTTGAACAGGTTGGCAATGAGGTCATGACGAGTTCTTCTTTGTCAATGGACACGTGCCGGTACATCTTTGATAGAAATGATGAATTTGACACTGTGAAGCACTGCATAGTGTAGGAAATCCTTACCCAACTATATTTCTTTTTCAGATTTTTTAAATACAAAGAAATAATGTTTTACAGTTTTTGTTAGCCACTCACTTTAAAGAGAAAGTAGTTCATTTGTTACTGCTCATATTCTATAGCACATTTAAACCCTCAAAATATATTTCTTAATTCAAGTACAAACATTGTTACCAATAATGATATAATGCTAGTTTACTTCAATTACCTACACGTTCTCAACTTGCTCAAACTAGCTGATTGCACCCAGAAAAAACACAAACAAAGCAGCCTAAAGTTATTACTTGTTTAAAAAAAATATTTATTGCATAAAAAGACAAACTGCTGACAAACGGCCTACTGAAAATACTAAACAAAAGATAATATGGTCAACAGAATGTGTTATTGAATATCAATATGATTTTTTTCCCTTTGAACTGGTATAACATCAGGAATTAAGCCCATTTTGAATTCCCACTCAAAATGTCAACAACACATGTAGCTTTTATGGAATTTTAAGGCACGTCTGAATTTTACATTTCATTACAATTGTTATGTACCAGACTTAAATGACTACATTAAAGACAATTTCCTCCTAGTTTGCTTTATTCTAATACTGAATAAGCTGTACTGTTACATTCAGTGATGCATGCGGTTTACCTTGTTCAGAACATATGATATTTACCGGTATATAACTTTGGATTCAGATTTTTCTTCCCGAAAAAGGTTTAATTAACAATACAATTCCCCCAAACACACACTCACTGATATCCCAAAAAAATAAATTGTTGAAGTAAGGAAAAAGAAAGATTTTGTTGACCTCAACAACTCAAAACAGGTTTTAACAGAATAAAGCTGTGAAAAGCAAAATTTTAAAACATCCAGGAATAAGAGACCAAATAACAATCCTGCTGTCAATTACATAAGCATTTGGAGTACGCCTAAAACCCAACTGCTTAGAACACTACTGTACATAAGCTATCAACTCCAAGATGGCTGCTTATTGTTCATATTAAAGCACTTCGGTGATTTTGTATTTTTTAAAAGTGGAAAGCTATGGTTATGGAGGAATGTGCAATTTGTATGTTCAATCTACAACATTGACTCTTGAGTCACTAAAAACGCTCCACAAACCTTAAAATGTACAGAACATCAAATGAGGTGGCAACAAAGCCTTGGGAATAGCCATACATGGCATCCTGCATTGGTCACACATACTGTATGTGACTCAAATTGGTATGGCGGATTATAAGCAGTCAGAAAATGTGTAGGACAGAGATAGCTTCAGACTCCTGTCAACAGAGTTGTGGCGTTCAGTGTATTTTTATAAATGAGACATCCAATGATGTCTAGAAGACTTGTTGTCCTGTGTGGTTCTGTCTGCCTCAAGCTCCTTCCTCAATAGTCAATAGTAAGCTTCCTCTCCTCCGGAATTTCATCCGCACTGACGTGAAAGAACATGGCGGGTGAAACCTGTGGTAGATGTTCACCATTTGCCTACGCTGCGTTTTCATCAGTGCAGGTGAAGCGTAGGAGATGAAAAGAAGGGAAGCTACATCAGACTATTGAGATGTAGCCTGGACATGTGCTTCTTCTAGGCGGTGCTATAGATGTATTTGGTCTTGGCGATGCCCGAGAGCTCGTCCTCGTAGCGGGGCAGGCAGCAGAACAGGATCCCACAGCCAATAGTTAGGATGGTGGCTCCCCAGCCGAAACCGTAGGCCCAGGTGTAGTCGTAGTGGCCCTCGAAGATCAGGTCGTTGAACTTCACTGGGTAGATGATAAGAGCGATGAACTGAATGATCACTGTGGTGGGAAAGACAGAACGGTTAGTCAGCGGTGGAACATTCTAGATTTGGGAGGTGGCTGTCTGTGGAACAGTAACACCAGTGTGTGAATCTTTGAAAGTAGTACAGGTGTGTGAAATTGTTTTGTGGTGATTAGGGGGCGTATATACAGTTACGTATTTTCACACTGACGATGTATGATATCATATTGGAATATTTTTACGCTCTTTTGCTGTACTAGCATACATAGTTTTATACAGAAGAACATCTACCATACTGTATACTGACAGCAAACTAAAGCAGATGTATTGCAACATTGTAATCCATTAAGGGACGCTTCTATGCCTCAAACAGAAGATAGCAAGCTAACTTCACTAAAGTAAATCAGAGTTAAGTGTACAAAGAGTAAATTTGATAGAATTACACAGCATACTACAAAGAACAAGGAAAAGTTCAATGCTATGTCAGATTAAAGCCACGTTACAACTGGTAAAACAAAATGTCCACAGCACTTATTATCCAGCCAGAATTACTAGTTTTGATTTGATGGAGGCAGGACAGTAGAAAGTAGTGGTGTAGGGAGACAGACATGTAGGGAGAGTCAGGGCGGATTGGCACCGATTGCGGCAAACCTCTCTGGGGAACCTCTGTTGCCAGAGGCACTTGTTGTCCAGAGGCAGGAGCTTAGACAGCTACATCAAACTATTTTACAATCCAGAACTACTTCTAAATATGATACTTTAGTACAAACCTAACACTGGGAAAACATTACCATGAGAGAACACTGTACCAGCATTATAATCATATAGTTCAGATATTCACTTATGAATGTCTTCCTCTCACGCACAGGCTTGTCTGAGTTCTCAGGTTACACACTAGGAGAGCAGCTGGGGGGGGGGGGGGGGGGGGGGGGGGGGGGGAGTGGCATGGCAGTTGAGTGGCAATCCTCAACGCTCTATGATCTCACTATCAGTGCTGTGACTGGCTGAGACTGAACATTCTCCCAGCTCCCATGGCAACGACATACCACAGCCCTTCCCTGAACCACAGAGCGCAACAGTGACACAAACAACTCCCACTCCCTCGTCACTGGCAACAGTTCAAAATCTGACAAAGACCAGCTTTAGGACTCAACTCCACAGAAGCTCTGGTTGCCATGCTACCTGAGCCCTCTCAAGACAATAGAAAGAACTCTAGCGACTACTAGAGTGATTGTAGTTGGAGGAATTAAGACAAGGCAATGCAGTTATGTTAATACTTCACAAGTTTTCAATAACTAACCTCTCCTTCATTAGCCCAGAAACCGGAAATAAAACACAAACCTTGCCACAGAAAAAGCCTACATCTAAGCTAAATGTTTTTTTTTTTAATTCTTCCAAGACTAAATTCCCAAACACAAGTAGGGTAAACGTGTTGTGCGTCTTGGCAAATAAGTAGGGTAAACGTGTTGTGCGTCTTGGCAAATAAGTAGGGTAAACGTGTTGTGCGTCTTGGCAAATAAGTAGGGTAAACGTGTTGTGCGTCTTGGCAAATAAGTAGGGTAAACGTGTTGTGCGTCTTGGCAAATAAGTAGGGTAAACGTGTTGTGCGTCTTGGCAAATAAGTACGTAAACGTGTTGTGTATTTTACCAAATGAGCCGTGATGCCGGTAACGCGTTACTTAGTAACGCGCTACTCTAATCTGACCACTTTTTTCAGTAACGAGTAATCTAACGCGTTACCATTTTCAAACCAGTAATCAGATTAAAGTTACTTTTCCAAGTCACTGTGCGTTACTGTCATTTTCCTTAGTAAAAAATATATTTTTGCTTTCTTCTTGCGTTTCCGGGAGTGAAGTCACGTATGCGACAAGTCACGTTTTCAGCATGAGGACAGTCGGAGCCGGCGCTAGCTAGGCAAGAACCGTTTGCCTAGCAACACTTATGCCAGCAACACAAAATCGGATTTTCCTTTTCAAAATAACAGCGCTAGTAATTCAATATAATAATCATTGTTAATTCATTGCAAAGATAGGTAGTGTGTCCATGTTCATGTGTTGCTAAAATTAGAGTCTGTCGGATGTAACAGACTCTAGTGAATGTTTTTAAAATGTAATCATGTTTTTACATGAGACACTGACAATATATTCAATCAAATTGTCTGTACAAAGTATTTTTTTACTCTTATTAATAAAAAAGTGAACATGTTAAATTATGTTTTTCCTATCATATACGCTTAATGTTTCTTTACACACAGTACAATTGGATTTGGTTACAATTCACAAGCTTTATAATGAATTAACAATGATTATCGCAGTGAATTAAAACTAGCGCTATTATTTTGAACAAGTTACATACACAATGTAGATTATAAATAGTAAGTTTCCATCACAGTGTTAACAGTTAAATGTCAAGTCAAGAAAGACTGTCATTATTTTATTTTTATAAAACCAAGTATTTATGTTAATTGAAGTCAAGAAAGACTATCTTAGTTTTTTTTTAAATAAAAACATGTATTCAACTTAAAATGTTGAATACATGTTTTTATAAAAAAAGTTCCTTTTAAAGGAGTAATCAGTAATCAGATTACTTTTTCAAGGTAACTATGGTAAAACTACAAATAAGTACGTAATTGTGTTGTGTATCTTACCAACGATGAAGAGCAGGACACCGATGACAGGAAGCAGGGTAATGTTGAGGGTGCAGCAGAGGGCAATACAGGAAATGATGAAGGCAAGGATTAAGATGAGAAGTCCAATGATCATGAGCGCTGCCACGGCCTGGGCCCAGGCTGGAAACACATGAACAAGGACAACAGAAAACACAGAGTAAACATACATGTTTAGCAGTGTTGGTTAAAGTTACTTTTCCAGTTACATGTTGAGTTCACAAGTTTTGGGAAGTCCCTAATTAAGACAAAATGACTAGGTAAATGTTCATATCTTACTGGTGAAAATTAATGATATTTTCTTTACTCTTTCTATTTGTTTTATAGGTCACTGTTAAGATATGAACTCCATTTACATGATCATTTTGTCTTAATTAGGGACTTTTCAAAACTTGTGAACTCAGCAAGTAACTGAAAAGTAACGTTAACCAACACTGATGTTTAGAAGGATTGTGGTGCTGTAGTGGAAAGGCCCTTTTCACAAAGTCAATTGAATGTGGTAATTGAAAGAATATGAGGCTGGGTGCTACTGTTGTGATGTTTGTGAACGTGGATTTTTATAGTTTTATTTTGCAAATCACTTGATATTAGAAAGCCTCATGCATAATGGATTTTCCATCACACACATTTGATATTACTATACTGCACACAAACAACTTTAATCATAGCCTTCCTTTGAGAAATCCCTTAAACCTAAAATGGTGGATGTCAAAAACATGAAATATTCTAACAACGGTTTTTCACAGCCCAACAAGAAGAACTGCAGCAGCAAAAATAGGAAACACAGGCAGATAATGTCAATTCAGATTTTCTTTTTTGCTAATATATGTCTGTTAGTCAATCAGATCAGCTGTGAAAAAATATCTGATTGTTCCAAAGACTAAAGAATGTAAAAAAGAAAACACTCAAATTGGGCTTCCCATGCTACCAGCCAAATATGTGACAGGGTGTCAAGACTCAAGCAAGGGCGTGTTTCTGACCTGGTTTTACCCTAACACACCCATAATGACAGAGACCAGGTGAATAATAAAAACGTTTCTCACTAAAAAGCTGTTCTTTTGCATTCACTGACTTGCATTTGACTCCAACTAACTCAAGAGTAGATGTGTGTGGCAATACCGCATTCAGTAGATAACATAACATGTAAGCACTGTACATAACTCTGGATCAGTGTCTGCTACATGACTACATTTTGCAATATTCAGATATGCAAAGACCTGACCCCAAAGACCATTTCCCCATTAATTATTACATTTTTGGTTTGATTTCCTTCATTTGATTACATTAATTTAGCTGTAGCAACTATACATGTGTCAGTACTGTAAACTGTTGCAGAAAGCACAGTGGGGGAAAACATTGTTTACAAAACTCTATTGAGTAGGACATCCACTACACCTGGTGTGTTATGAACTGGCTTGTTTTGCATGCAAATAGAGAGCTCACACCTTAAATTATTCACTCCTCTGACATCAGGATAAAGTGTCAGGTTGCCTACACCCAAGCCTCAGGCACTGAAGTCAATGACTCACTTGCCTATAACACAGACAATGGGTTTGTCTGTGTACTAATGGAAGTAGAGTATCATTCCCACATTTAACAAAGTTACATAGTGAAGTTTGAATATAAATAATGTCTCATATTCAGAAACTTTGAATTAATGTGTTTGAGAACTGTTTTTTTCTCTCCTTTGTTACTCATATTTGTATTATTTAATTTAATATCTGTAATATATACATGTTTTCTTTTTGTTTAATGTCTATTTACTTTTTTGTTCCGTAATGTTGGTGAAAATACACAATGAAAGTTGTGTGACTGTTTAAAAAGTACATCTTTAAATGTTTATAATACATTTAAACATCTTTAAATGTTTATAATACATTTAAACATCTTTAAATGTTTATAATACATTTTAAATTCATCCACACTGAAAGCAGTTTACAAACAGGACTGAAAGTGTGAATAATCTACAGAGATTTCTCAACAACTAAAATGGAAAAATGACTAACCGGTCTTGTTGGTTAGAAAAGTATGGGTCTGAACTTGAAGGGCATGAATCTGTTCATTCATCACATAGCGGTTACATACAGTTTCTAGAACTCAGGCCAATTTTGCAGAATAAATAACTTCTATTTTACACTCAATGTACAGTACAGTACTTTCATGTCTGTGGCAGCATTTGCTGACCAAACACTAACAAAATGGGAGGAATACTTTTACGTTTTAGTCATTTAGGAGACACTCTTATCCAGAACAACTTACAATAAGTACATACATTTAAGAGAAACTAGATGAAAAAGCCAGAACTCACGATAAGAGCATTCAATATTTGAAACAGTGAACCGGCAAACATTAGTGCTGGAAATTGCATTGTTCTGTTAATAACTGCACTTGTGTGTAATAGAATTAATTCAAGCAATGTGTTTATAGTCCTTATGTCTGCTCTCAACCATTAATTTTTGTAAAACTTTGCATTACCTTGTAATCAAACACTATAAAAAACAGTCCCAAAATGAACTCCATTAATTTTCAATTACAATGTGATTAATGTGTGTAACAATGGTAAAACAATGTTTATCAATAATATGATATTGCATAACAAGAAAATGGGAATGCTTGTCTTTTTAAAGGAAACAAATCCATAAACCCATTATGACACTAATTTCAGAGAATAAGTCTATGCCATCACCACACAAAGCGAGGAACAGGGAGTGGTCCAAAACCAAATGTGATAGTTTAGTGACAACAAATGTGGATTTGGTGGAAATACAAGTTTACCTTGATTGCTAGTCCAGCAGTCTAGTACTGTACTCATTTAAACATTGTTTAAGTTTCACTATCTGCACTAACTCTACAAACATAAGTCAGAACACAACCAGATGTAAAATGAACATGTAATTACTTTTTTAATTGAGTTGGTAACTAGTTTATGGCACCCACAATTCCCGTCTAGGTCAGTTCATCGCTCCAGATTGGATTAATTGGCATCTAAAAAACTGATTGAGGGGCATAAATGCAAAGTGTCATCATCCAGAAAACATCATCCATACTATGATGCATGGTGGTGGAGGCGTAATGTCATGGGCATTTTTCTCTCCACGAGGCCTGGAGCACTTTTTGTGATGGAACCTTTTTTTCTATAAATCTCAACAGAAGTGGTGAATTGATTAAATGATTTTGTAGAATCGAGATCACAGCACAGTCTCATGATTGCCATTGTGATGACTCATGATTCCAGTCCGGCAGGAAAAAAATGATCATGGATTCTATCACACCTTTGTGTTCAGGCACAGGTCCTTTATTGTAATGCTGGAGTTGTGTACATTTTATATTTACATAATTTAGAAGATGCTCTTATCCAGAGCAACTTACAGGAAGTACAGGGACATTCTCCCTGGAGCAACTTTGGGTAAAGTGCCATGCCCAAGGACACAAGGATACTTGGCACAGTCGGGAATTGAATTGGCACCCTACAGACTACAATTATGACTCCCTAACTGCTGAGCCATCTGACCCTCCATCTGAGTAACAAAGCAAAGGATCATGGGTAGCTAGAGAAATTTTTTGAAATATTTGACAATAAATGTTGTGTAAACAGCTCCATATAATCCTGACAGAAAACTGTCAGTGAATTACAAAGGGGAGAATTAGATACATTTGTGATAGACTATTTCAATTCAGTGACTGACCATGACTATTAACACAGAGGAAAATGGACAGTGCCAAACACAGCTAAACTTTGGAAAGGCAAAAGACGGGGGTTTACGGTCTTGCTCAAGGACAAAATGACAGATGTCACCTTGATGGCTTGTCAGGGATTTGATCTAGTTAAATAGAAATGGAAGGGACAGGCCAATTTAGCCAATGCAATGACCATGTTTAATGGAGACTGCTTGTATATTTTAAAAAAGGAGAGAAGGATCGATTTCTTAACTTGCTGTGTTGTCAAGGATTTGCTCTACCACAACTAAAATGAAAGGGTTTGTAGTTTTAACCAATGCAATTACTACATTTGATGGAAAAGTCTTATGCTAATAAAGACATAACTAGTTTGGAATTTCTACAACAGGGTTGATGGCAGTTTTGACTTCTGTATTTTTGGATTCTGAGATAATGCATTGGACTGAATAAGTAGAAAATTCCCTGAGGAAAACTAGCTGACCTCTGCAAGAAAGAGGAAACTGGGAGAAGTCCATTCAGCATGACCACAAACTAAACACACAGCTAAACCTACAGGAAGAGCGAAGGAATAAAAAGGTAAATGGCACTGGGTGTCCCAATTAGAATGTAATCCAACTGAAAATGTGTGGCATGACCTAAAAATGTCTGTCTATTGGAACTCCTCAAGGACCCTGACAGAGCTTGTGGTGTTTGAAAATTAGAATAGTCAAGTATTGCCAAATCCAAGTTTTACAGGTTGCTAGCAGCACATCACATTCACAGCATAAACGGTGTCTAACAGTACTTCCAACAAGAATTAATTCAAGAAAGGGGACAACATTTAATACTGATATTTCAGTTTTATTTTTTACAACAATGAAATCTTCCTAAATATGTGGAGGATGGTGTGTATATACAATCATGTAAATGTTTGTGCACACCCAGAAAAGTATTATGATACAATAATCTATCTGTGAACTGAATTTGACCTGACCTCTACCCGAGTTTTGTGATGAGGTTAAAGAAAAGGCTTCCTTCTGAAAACTCTCCTATTCAGATCCTTGTGGTGTAAGGTACGCTGTTCTGAATGTCCTTTGCAGTGACCTGACCAGTTTTTGGGTGTCTGCATGATATTTTATTATCTTCTAGATGTTACTTTGACAGTTACATTTACCTTCGTTTTTTTGAGATTAGAAGGTGTGGAGTTACTTCAGAGCTGAGATCTTCAACCCACAACCCTTCAGACATTCCCAAGTTTTGTTTTAGCCAGTGCCAGCCTGATCCTTTTGGGGGCCCGAAGCAGAATTTGATTTGGGGACCCCCTTCCAAAAAAAAGCAGGAGAGCTCCATTGGATGCCATTCAAAAACGGCTTTGCATCTGGCTCCTTGCTGCGGGACAGCAGCGCTTGGCTTAGAAGAGCGGGAGACAGAAAAAAATAGAGCAGTGTTCTATTTTATTTTCTTCATTGTGTAGAGCCAATCACTGCATGGCGGAAAACCAATAGGAAAGCTTGTAGAGCAGCTTTTAGATGCCACATGAAGTTACGGACCAATGATAGCGTTTCACAAAATCTAGCATAATATCCCAGTTGGTTGAGACATTGTCTGACTACTTAGACCAGGGGTCACCAACCCTGGTCCTGGAGAGCTACTGTTCTGATTGTTTTCACTCCCACCCTAATCTAGCACACCTGATTCTAATAATTAGCTGGTTGATAAGCTAAAAGAGGCTACATTATGTGCAGTTGGAGTGAAAACCTACAGGGTGGTATCTCTCTGAAACCAGAGTTGGTGACCCCTGATTTAGATGTTATCTGCACTAATGTCATCAGTATTAAGGGTGTTTGGCAGTGTTACAAAAGATAGCATGATTTTCTTAGGTTTCAGGCTATAGTTGGCTCAAACACAGTTGTAGCTAATAAAATTAAAGGAATGGTGCCAGCTTCTGCCTGCGGTACACATCTGAATATGATATGCACAACCCACCCTTTCAAAAGTGGCCTATCTGTGGTGTACGCGTATTGACACCCAAACGAGCCAATCAACCTAAATAATAATATTTTTAATAAGGAATTTAAAATGGTGCATAAAAACAGTACAGGGACATCCCGTGGAGCAACTTAGTGTTATGCACATTGCCCAAGGATACAACGACATTTGGCACAGCCATGAGTCATGACACTGACCAATGACAACCCAGTCAAATAAATTGTTTGCATGTGCTTGGTTTGACACTACAGGTACCATTTTCATTGTTATATTTTAATGTAGTATTTAAAAAGTGTTTATAGAAATAGCCTACAATGCGGTCCAAAGTGTTTTCTGATAATCACGCTATTCTTAAGCCACTGAGTAACAGGGTAAAGCCTACATTAAGTGATGTTCAAAGTGGATTATGCCTCAAATGCTCCAAATACTCACAGAGAAAGGAATATGGACATAAAGAACTAGGGCACGAGGTAGGCTAGGTTATGGGCTAAGCTTGGTTATCTTGGCTAGCCATTTGCACATGCCAAAAAAAACAACCGACAGTGTAGCGAAGTAGCTGAAATTCACTGTCTGTTTTTACATATTTCGACACGCAAAGCGGTAACAGTAATTTTAAACCTATAGACAGACAAATGTAATATTTCAACAAATATCCTCTAAAACTGCGGCTTTGCTTTCACTTAGCTACGCAATTAGAATCATAATTATGAAATGTATTGTTCAGGAAACGTCTACTTGTATCATCATACATTGACTACAACGGTATTATGTGAAGGAATAATTCAAATTAATTAGAAACTCTAAAGAGTTTCCAGCATAAACATCGAAAACGTTGTGTGGTAACTCGTATTGTCAGAAGCTCTCGTCCCCTGTCTGACAGAATTACAAATGGAGAACAGCTCAGCCCACTAACAAACCATATAATCTTATAGGACATTCCTTATCAAATTCAGCTCAAGAGCTGCTCAAAGTAACCTGTAAGAAGCCAATATCAAGTTCTCTTGACAGAACTCTGAAAGCCTCTTCCAGACGTCAAAATGAGTGAAAAAACACAACTCCTGGAAAATGTGCGTTTTAATAGTCGCAAGAATGTTTTTTAACTGTTGGGTGAGTTTGTATTTGAACAAAATAATTCTGCTCCCAAAGAACGACATAAGGGACGCATATTGGTTGTTACATACATAATTTAAAAGTGTAATATTAAATTATGTTCGCTTTGTGTTGGAAATAAATATACAAATTACCAACTGTTCAGGTACATTATGTGAAATAGGTCCTTGAAATATGCACCCCTAACTGCATAAAGTATAGATTTCTGAATACAATTCATTTTTACGGTGGATTAGGAAGTGGCATTACAGTTCTATAAGAATAATTCTTATATTCCATGTCAACGTTTGGGGGCGTCGGTAATCATTATTTTATTCCAGGTGCCTATGATATACTTACAGAATTCCATTAGCGATTTGCATTCCCAGTTGTTATTTCGGCCTCGACACTGACTCCACATACTAGCGTAATGTGAGTTGGAGTCCCCGTCGTCAACCCATCCCGATTTAGCAGCAATGGCAATAATGTCAAATATAATTGCAAAAAGCAACAACAGAGGTAGGATCCACCTGCATCTTGGATACGCAATTCCACAGCGAAACATACTTGACAAATCAGTCAGCGGATAGAAGAAGCGTTCTGAGTCGGGCGTCCAGATACCGTCTGGATATATATTTGTCGCTTATCAAATCTAAAAACCACACCCGACTTTACAACGTAATATGGACTAAACCTGTTCAAAAACCTGTAAGTCGGGGCATTGTCATATGGGCTTGTCCAAAGGGCGAGAGTCAACCCAATAGCAAGCCCGCCCCATCCCAGAGTGCTTCATATTACGTAGCATTTTTTAACACATTCAGTGCCAGACAGAGGCGATATACCAACACATGTAGTACAGTAAAGGCTCCCTGACATCCTTATGGCTAGAGGGGTGTATTAATTCAATGAAATAGTTTTGGTGGCGAAAAGTTTTTTCAAACATCATTACTATTGGACAAACGTTTTTTCAAACTTCATTACTATTGGACAAACGTTTTTTTCAAACATCATTACTATTGGACAAATACGTTGAGGCTCCTGGGGTTTTGTTCTGACAAAACAGGGAGAGACTTCTCCATAACTGTTCGAGGAATGCACATTATTACTGTATGGTACTTTTGTAAAGAAACGGAATTCCTAGAATGTAGAATAATGAATTATGTAAAATGTTATTATGATCAAGAACAAAAATGTATTACATTAGTAAAACAACACGGCTGTATTAAAATTGTAATGGCTCCAATGTGCAATAAATCAAGAATGCTCCAAGTTTACTTATTGAAATCAAATTATTTTGTATATGCACACTTTATAATGCTAAGAGCTGTTCTTATGTAAAGTGCCTGGATACAATTCTTATATGTAGCATTTTAGACATAGTCCATACCACAAGCCTCTCAAATGTCTTGTAAACACAGTATTAAAAACAATATGCAGCCTAATAATATCCAGACATTTGAAATTTACGTGAACCGGATATCCAGAACATCCATTTAATATCACATCTGAGATTTAGATGTCCTTGTTTGGAGAAAATAGTATGCACTTCTGTCTGGATATATGCAACATCAACAACAACAAATACTGATGCAAGCCAGCAGTGGGCTGCGAGGCTCCTGGCTAAACAACTTGGATAACTAAATAATTAGGCTATACTACATGTTATTTAATGTGTTTGTTCAAATGATAGGCTATTTCAGAATGCAACATTGTATTGAAAAAAAAACGCAGTTGTTGGGAGTATTCATTTTCCAAACAAAACGTTGTAGTTGCTAAATCTTTCGTGAAACAGCGGGGAAGGCCCTACCTGAGTCTGTCCAATAGAAAATCTGTTTAACGAAATCGTTATTAAATTAAACGTTTTCTTTGGCCGAATGAATGCAGCCCACCCTGTGCTGTTGCTTTGGGTTTAAAGTAAAATATTGCATGGAGTTAGATTTTACGGAGTGGACTTTCTGTAAATATGTCACCATTTACCTCAATATTAGTGTTGATGTTACTATATTCATCTGAATAATATTTCAATGCGAATGCTTATAATGATAACTTGACATACGAATATTAATACTCTTCTCATGCATGTCACAGCAGCTGCATCCGCCATCCAAGTAGCGAAAGCGATCCAATGCCACTGTTTCTATGGTTCAGATTTCTCAGAAGGAATTAAGTAGACGTGATATATGTACTCGAATCTAGACAGCTAAGTATAATAATGCCCTGAATATGGTCTTGAAATGAGCTGAATACATGTTTGTCATGATAAAAATGGTCGCTCGGCTGCACCAAGCCTATTAAATAGACTGAAACCCCACTGAATGACTGTGCGACGCTGTAAATAAACGCTTCAGCTACACGGATTTGACGTCGGGTCTTACATCATTGGCCTGGGAGTGAATCATCATAAGAGAAAACAGGGATGCTGCAGCCGTAAGCTGGACGATCGCACTTATTTAAAATAACAGCTCGGTGTATGAACTTCTTTACATAATGGAGGAAATACTAAGGAAATTACAAAAGGACGCATCTGGACACAAGCATAAAGCAATTCGCGATGCGTGCGTCTTCGCTTGTGGTGAGTATCAGTAGGCTTTAATTGGCTACAGACCGTGACCAATGTTGCACCTGCAATTACACTTGTTCGGTGGAATGGAAAACGGAAAAAAATGTACATGACAAACGGCAACATTTTGTATGTGACATGCCAAAAGATCCTTAAGACGGACCCTTTTAATAGTTTGGACATTCAATGGCCAACTGTTTTGATGTCCGTTTCTTTGCCAGTTGTTGACATTCTTGAAATGTAATTGTCATGCGTAACAGAACGTAGTAGAACGTTGCCATAGCCTGTTTTACACCATGGTCAGCATGGCACCTATATTAGTTCCTGTTGTAGAACTTTACGTGTCAGTGCAATTAGTTAATCCACCATCGCCTATACTTAAAAGTATTTTATCTGTATTGTTTACAAATGTTATTGTATGAGGTGTTTAAGGAATACAGCAGAAGATGAGATGTGTTTACGACCAGTGGCCTACTGCTACAAGCTGTTGTTAGGCACGACAGTTTGCGGAGTGCATGGTTAAGTCATTGAGCCTTTGTGTATTGGCAGTAAACAATTAACCACCAATATGTTACTGTGTGTGTGTGTGATGTCAAACCCTTGGATATTCTGTCTCATATACCTTTGATTTAAGCCAATCAGTATTCAGTATTCAAACCACCGGTTTATAATATAATGCACTAATTATGATCATAAACCTTCCATTGACTCCTGTAGAATTTTAACATGACAATTCAACACTAGTATACTGTTATTTTTCCACATCACTTTCCCAATACAAACACTAAACCAAGCCCAAATCCTTGTAATCACACCAGAACTGTAGGTCATGCTTTCTCACTGACAATCTTAAACATTTTGGTTTTAAACATGAAGGTAAAGTAAAGAAAATTAATCTAAAGTTCTGTAATTTTCAGTGTCATGGTGCAACCTGCTCATAGCAAGTCTCCTGTCCGATCACCTTTATCTGCTATATGAGGCCAATACCAAGCTAACTGGCAGACCCGTCGCTTCCAGGCTGGCACTGCATATCAATAGACAGCAGGTTTGCTGAGGCTACATTAATGCAGAACTGCTGATAGAGTACATTGAGCAGGGAGAATGTATCGTTTTACATTTATATATACTAAATTATATATGCTGCTATTTTATTGTGAATATTATCATTAGGTAAATAATTTGAACAACTTTCTGTTCTTCAAGAACACCTGTAGCAAAACTGAAATGTGTTTTTGATTCTCTACCACAACAGTGTTCTGCAGAAGAATGAAAAACCATAGGTCAGGTCAAGCAATCTTTCAAATTTACTTTATAAAACTCTTTTTACAACGGCAGTCGTCACAAAGTGCTTTGACAGATACCCGGTCTAAAACCACAAAGAGTAAGCAAAAACAAGTGATGCGCAGTGGCTAAGAAAGTCCCTAGTAGGTGGAACCGAGGAAGAAACCTAGACAGGGGCCGGACTCAAGGGGGTGACCAGTCTTGCTGTATCGGGTCGGGAATCTGAAAGGTACACAGCCTATTGTATTAAGGCCACATTGTCTATCAGTGTTCAATTAGTGTCCATAAATAGAGGTGGGAATGGGTGGGCTGTGACCACAGTTGTGTAGCATCAACACAGTTCGGTAGACTTGGGCAGGGAAAAAGGGACGCCTGCTGGAAAGGTACAGCTGGAGTCACCAGACAGAATACATGATCACCAACAGCATTGATGTGGGCACCAGCACAGCAGGGACCCAGGACAGAGACAGGAAGGAGTCAACAGGCCACGTGGTCCTGAAGCAGGTTCCAAGGGTTTGGGTCCTCCTAGGATCAACATGATATCAGAAACATTAGAGTGGGTGTGCCTTAGGGCTAGTAACTCGTTGTAACTTTGTCTCATCCCCATCACATAAACCAATGTCTAATCAAGGTAAGATCTAGTCCTAGATGCCATTTAATATCTTAACCTGAATTTGTTTCTTCTATGTTCTTTGATTACAGAAACCTTAAAAAAACAAAATGGATCACCTAAGATTCCGCCATCGCAGCTAAGGTAGGTTGATAGAAATGCTTCCAGAGTTTGACTTCACTTCAGTCTTTTTTCTGTTGTTGTGTCAAGGTTCTATGTCGTTAGGCCACTGTAATTTGTGGGCTTTTTTTCTTTCAAAAAGTAATGATCCTTGAGTGGCACTGTGGCACTAGCTTATAGCTTTGCAGAACAGCTGCATTGTTTTCCTGGTCTCACTGTACTGCAGATACCCTTAATAGGGTGCTCACCTGGAAGGTAAATCATGGTTAGGGCTGGGAAATACTTCCTGTGTTAGCAACTGGTGTTGATTTGGGTCAATGACATGTTTGCAAATTGGACAGCGTGAACCTGTGAGGGGAGAAGAATATGGTAAAATATAAAACAAATGAAATACTCTCGCTCAGCCCTCTGACTGCATTGCCAACACACAAAGACACACACAACAAAAACAAACACTCAACAGCTGTTGTGCTGGAAAGAAACTTGTGTGAAGAACACAATATTGGTGTTAGGGCTTTAAATAGTTACAATTTTACACTTTTCCTTGATGAAATTCCGGTGTTATGATTATAACCTGCTTTGATTTAACCTGTGAGTGAATTGTCAATTCACAGTAACTCCTAATAAAAGCATGTTTTTGTTCTTCAATTATTGCTGTGTTCGCAATTACGTCTCCAAAGTTTAATCCTCTTAATATTATCTTGTTCAGGACTCACAAATTCACTCAGTTTCTGCTCAGCTACAGCAGGGACCTTTAGTGCACCTCTTCTTCTCTTCTGTCTCTAATGTTCCTGTCAACAAGACATGCTAGGAAAACAAGCTAAATTCACTGTGTAAAAATAAGAGCCAACTAAGATCCAGAATGGATGCCGAATTCCGTGAGCAAATGTGGCCCAACCCTAACTCTGTTGTTTGACTCTGTAGTAGTGTTTGCGTTCAGGGAGGAGACGGAAGAGACAACAGCCAATTCTGTCTGTAAAGAGAAATTCCTCATTCCAGTCAGTCAATCATCTTGATGAGGTGTTAATCTAAAAACGAGGTGGTCTGGCTCTCTGCTACACTGAGTAAGCCTCTGTTTCTGCGGTGTCACAGTTATGACCTCCAGCTAAATAAAAAACACACGTAGACTGTTGTTAGATCATGATCTGGCAGTGATCTCATCCTCCAAATGTGTCTGTATTTCTCCATCTAATCACGCCTGCTGTCCGGTTATTTGGAATTCTGGCTTGTCATGTGAGAGGCCTCTGTTGTCTTGGTGACGATAACAGTGGTGGACTAAAATGTTAACGGAGTTAGCAAATGTAGTGAGTGCATTCAAATTCATCCTTTTTTTGTACTGGTCCCTTGTGAATTTCAAACGATCCGTCTTGGCATTGTAACAATGAAGCTACACAGGGATGACTTACAGTAGCTATCCAACTGCCATTGACTTTTTTCAGGTTTGACCGAATTTCTTTTATTTGATTGGGAGTCCAATAGTCTGCTTTGAATCAGTGAGTCCGTAATGACTTTGACTCAATGCTTGACCGTGCCTTCTTTCAAACATAATTATATATGTGCAACTGAAATGTTAGGTAAAATTGTCTTCAAGCATCAATAACATGAATCATTTACATTAGGTATGATGTATCTGTGCTTTAGGCATTAATAATATATTCATAGATATAATATAGTGAAATACATTGGCCTGCATGCTGACCAGTGATCGCCTAACCCTGGTACTGCTCTAGTATGAGACATTGAGAATGTGTAGCCTTGAGGGTGGGAGCAGTCCCTGATGATTTATCTTCTCCATCCCAACACTATTACGGAAGGGGACCTGCTCAGATAGTTGGAAAAAGGTCTGCTCTGGTAGACGTTTGCTGGTGATATCAGGGCCGGCCCAAGGCATAAGCAAACTAAGCGGCTGCTTGGCCACCAGGGGGGCCCCGAATTAAGTGCACAGGTGACTCAACGTGGTAGGAGAGGGCCCCCAAATCATGATTGGGCAAATTCTGCTTAGGGCCCCCAAAAGACTCGGGCCGGAACTGGGTGCTGTAGTCATTCAATGTTCAGTATGACGATTGATAGGTAAGATAATGTTCAATATTGAGCAGCAGATCAAATGGGGGAGTGTTCATCTTCTGAGTTTTGTATATGGATTTGTGTCTGATTTAATTCTGCTGTGATTTATACAATGATATTCACAGACTGTATACTGAAATCTTGTTTACATGGAACTCTTTTTGCTGCCATTTTCTATTTGTTTGCACTTACTATATTCAGGCATGCCTTAAACAAGGCATCTGATGTGAGTGTATTGTGTTATTTCTGTAACTCATTGCTCTTCTGTAAAAGAGACCCATCTAGCCACATGCCACTGATGAAATAAAGGCCAAAAAACGAGTTTATGCTATCTGTAATCTGTTATTTGAAAGCCCCATAGTAAAATGGTGTCTTACCAACCTTGTATTGCCTAATTATAACATCTTTGCCTCTTTCTGGTTTTTACAGTCTGTCTTTAGCTTAATCCTAATTTTGTGTTTTTAGAGAAAGATGCCTTCTCCCACTTCAGCTAGCTCTGGAGTCAAAGAACATGAAGCTGGGTCAGACTGCCCTCACAGGGATGCAGGTACATGTACCGTAGTGACTGTGTACGTTACACAACCGCAAATGTGGTTGAACGTGATGCAGGAAAAAGCCATTGCTTTGACTAGAAATGTATTTGTGAAAATGTCATTATAAGAAAAATATTGATTAGAAATAGTGTTCCACACAAACAATTTATTGATTTGCATTATTATCAGTTATAATTTTCTCACCCTTTCCCCATGTTGTATTTCCTTCCCTCCATTTTGCATTGTTCTCATCATACAACTCCGTTTGACTGCAGAAGATCCTTTGTGAGGATCGGTTTGTTGTCGTGGAGACGGAGGCTCTGGAGAGACAGCTTCTCAGTCAGATGCTGGATGCAGTGAGGGTTACTCCCATGCTACATGAAGACTTACAGGTGGAGGTCATGAAGGTCAGTCTTCTTTCTGCAGTATAACACATGACTTGTGTTATAGTAACTTACCCAGTTTGAAGATTGATCAAAGGCGTTTTTTTTAACGTCCGATGGAAGTGACTGCTTTTATGGAGCCTCTGTTGACATGGATGGGATGACTGCAGGAGTAATGCATTGTAGTAAACAGCCTCTGGCTAGTTGCCAGTCAGGTACACATGGATACACTATGGGCTGTCTTTTTCCCCATAAATCACTGCATTTATTATGTCCCACAATTCCTGTGGGCAGAGCATCAACATGAGGCATCCTGTAAACCAAGATGTACCTTCCAACCGGTCAGCGCGGTTCTGGTAATTTCCATTAAGCCTATCAAGGCATCATGGCCCATTTATGCCAGTCAAAAATCAACAAGGGAAGTGAACTTGGCCAAACTACTGCATGTCACAGACATCTATACTAAGGTATTCACAGTAATGTATGTACACTAATCTATAGTAACGTATTCACAGTAATCTATACTAACGTATTCACAGTAATGTATATCTCCATCGGATTAGTTTTTGGGTCTTGTAAGCCTGGCCGTTTTTTGTTTACATTTTTCTTTGTTTGCGAAACCATGGACTGTATGTCACCACACAGAGATGTTTGCTAACTTAAAATCACCGGGCTGTATAATCTTGCCGTAAGACTTCTTGACAATGGCCAATTTGTCTTGTCCTCCACACCTAGAGGACTGGACACCGTACCATTCCCTCATCCACAGACTGGCACAGGCCCAGAGATGACAAAGTGAAAGAAAGTGCTTATGTCAAGACACATTGAAATACTGCTAGCTGCGTTTAGTTCAATCGTAATGTGCTACACTGCGTATTGTAAATGATGCCGTCTGTTTGGAGAGCAGTTTTACACTACCTTTTTCACAATCACACAAAGCATTGGGTTTTTTCCACACTGTAAATTGTTTTTTCTTTCCCTGCTCCGTCCATTTTAAGGCTTATTCTTCTTTCTCTGCAGGTCCTTCTCTGTATAACATACTCCTCCACCTTCGAAATCAACGGAGACTCCATCCTGAGGATTGCTGAGGTAAGCGAGGGAGTTGAAAGGGAATATGTGCCAAAGTGCAAATGATGTGGATCTGACTTCAGGCAGGTTCAAACAAACTCACAGTAATATGGAATAGTACCAATATGAAGATGACACAAGCCCAGTCTGTGCCTGTTCAGGCTGACTTCTGGTCTGTCTCTCTGTTCAGGCTGACTCCTGGTCTGTGTCTGTTCAGGCTGACTCCTAGCTGACTCCTGGTCTGTGTCTGTTCAGGCTGACTCCTGGTCAGTCTCTGTCTGTTCAGGCTGACTCCTAGCTGACTTCTGGTCTGTCTCTCTGTTCAGGCTGACTCCTGGTCTGTGTCTGTTCAGGCTGACTCCTGGTCAGTCTGTGTCTGTTCAGGCTGACTCCTAGCTGACTACTGGTCGGTCTGTGTCTGTTCAGGCTGACTCCTAGCTGACTCCTGGTCGGTCTGTGTCTGTTCAGGCTGACTCCTGGTCGGTCTGTGTCTGTTCAGGCTGACTCCTAGCTGACTCCAGGTTGGTCTGTGTCTGTTCAGGCTGACTCCTAGCTGACTACTGGTCACTCTCTCTGTTCAGGCTCACTCCTAGCTGACTAGTTGTCTGTGTCGGTTCAGGCCGACTCCTGGTCAGTCTCTGTTCAGGCAGACTACTGGCCTGTGTCTGTTCAGGCCGACTACTTCCCATCACATTAATCTACAGGACAGTAGCACACTCAGATCTCCTGACTGTCAGTCTGTAGATCCTTTATGTGCCTGTGTTTTTCTGTATGTCCTCTGTTACTTTAGGTTAGCGATTAGCAGCCCATAAATACATGTCATATTGTGTTAAAATGCATTCTGATGTGTGCAGCAAGAGATGATTTAGCGTCCTGGTTTTCTGCTGTGGCACTGTGGGGGGCTGTCCTCATAAATAACTGGATATAAGTGGGCCTTGAATGGCGTAATGGAAATTACCAGACGCGCTGACCTTGTTGTAAGGTACATCTT
>JACXGM010003441.1:21339-41901 GCA_016801145.1 Umbra pygmaea
TGTTCAGGCTGACTACTGGTCTGTGTCTGTTCAGGCTGACTACTGGTCTCTGATCAGGTTGACTCATAATGTGGCACATCTCCTAGCAACAGCTGAATGAGTAAAAGGTAAAATATCCATCATATTTACTTTACAAATCTCCTTTTACATCAGCAGTTTTCACAAAGTGCCCTCGGATTGTCAGAACCTCTGAAAGTTCAGATAGTGCTGATTTCTTAACAAGGGGGCTCCCAGAGCTGCCGGGGGGGGGGCCTTGACATTATTTCACTTATAGCATTTAAAATACAGTGTAAGTATTAACTCTGCTTCCTGAAATGTTCTTGTATTACTTTTCTGTTTCACTCTGTTAGTGTAAGGAATCGGTTAACATGTTGGGAAACAATTTAAGTTGTTTTCATATAATAGTAAACATTAATATTTAACAATAAAGTGTTAGGATACATATTTTATCTCATGCAAGGGGGTCCTGAAATATTTAATTGAACACGGGGGGGCCTTGGAGTTATAAAGGTGGAGAACCACAGTGATGGAGGATCTGACCTGGGTGGTGGGGGGGTGGCCAGTGTGCTGGGCGGAGATTATACGAGTAAAAAACCTTTAAGCCTGCACCATTCCTTAGGATACCAAAGCTTTTAGATGACCCCTGGGTAAAATAATCCAGATGGGGAGACAAAAAAATCCATGTTGTCATGGAAATGTAATGTATTATTCATGTATGTAGATTCAGCACAGCCTTCTGAAGGAAACAATTGTAGAGAATGTAGGATGCAAATAATTGAACTGTGTGTGGTTCTCAACTTCTTACTCAAATCTCCTGTCAGTCTGTAGCTCCTTTATGTGCCTGTGTGTTACTGGATGTCCTCTGTTACTCCAGGTTAGCAATTAGCAGCCCATAAATACATGTCATGTTGTGTTCAGATGGATCTGGCCCCAGCGGGCCTCGCGTTCTGATGTGGGCAGCAAGAGATGATCTAGCATCCTGGTGTTCAGACGTGGCCCTGAGGGGGGCTGTCCTCATAAATAACTAGGTCTAACGCGGCCCTGGGTCTAACGCGGCCCTGAGTCTAACGCGGCCCTGGGTCTAACGCGGCCCTGGGTCTAACGCGGCCCTGGGTCTAACGCGGCCCTGGGTCTAACGCGGCCCTGGGTCTAACGCGGCCCTGGGTCTAACGCGGCCCTGGGTCTAACGCGGCCCTGGGTCTAACGCGGCCCAGGGTCTAACGCATGCCCCTGCTTACAGCTTTTTCTCTTCATCCCAGTATGTTGAGTAAATCGTTCCACTCTTTTCTGACAAATAAATGTGGCCATCATTTATATTATGATGATGAATGTTGTGTTCTTTAGGTGGACACTGTTTCTTAATATTCTGTTTGCTGGTGTGTCAGAGTGATGGTCCATTCCCCTTTCTATGTCTAGCTAGTGATGGAGGAACACACACCCTGACTAATCCCTTCCTCTAACCTTTTTAAACCAGCACAGACATGGTGCTCTTTCCTGCTTTAATCTTGTTGGTCTGGTCACCATGGAAACCCCTCAATCAAAGCCACTAAGGTGACTTCATGTCTGGAGCCATTCCACTAGTTCAGCATCTGGCAGATAGGAAATATGAGTGTGTATAGTCACCTCTACTGGCCTGGGATCCAGTTAACCAGGAGACAAAGAGAGTCACACAGTCCGAATGGGTCGAAATATAAAACAATGGCCAAAGTGATTTATTGGAAGTAATAAATTATTTATGATTAATTATTTGAAAATCAAATAAAAAAAATGGAGCATGGGAACTTATATTTTCAATCACTCTTCAGTCCATCTGGCTCAGCATGTATTTCTTGTCTTTGTAACAGTAAAAACCATGCTGTGTTTAACATCGCTGTCTCCTGTGTTTTCAGCTGTGTATTGAGACGTACACGTCGAGCTGTCAGCAGCGAAGCATCAACACGGCCGTCAGAGCCACTCTCGGGCAAATCCTGGGGGACCTTGCTTTGCAGCTCCGTCACAGACATGAGGTCAGCTAGCCACAGTCACTTGACTTCTAACATTATCACCCATTTTCACAGTAGAATATTGGATGAGGTATGATTGATATGGTCTTTTTAATTTGATTTACTGATTCAGTTATCAGGATGAACTCACGACTAAGTTAAGTTGTTTTACACAGATTTGTTTTTTAAATGTATGCACTTACTGTTATTCACTCTGGGTAAGATCCTCTTGTTAGATGACTAAACATTTTTAAATGGAGGTTGGGTCTGGAGTGAGTTGCATGTTCATTTCACATTTGAGAACTCATACAAACGGTGGCAGAGCCTAGCTGTAAGTGCAGTGGGCCAGTAACTATAAGATTGTAGGTTTAAATTCCTAGAAATGCTGACAGAAAAAAAGTGAATTTCCCCTTCAGCAAGGCACTCATCCTGAGAGGTAAATCCCACCGGATGAGAATGTCTGCCAAATAAAAATTAAACATTTTAATTGAAAAATGCTAATCTTCTAATCCCTCTAATTAAACAAGAATACTGATGTGCTGCTTTCTTTGTATTTTCAATGACTATTGCTACTGTGAGTAATAGAATCAGGATTACCACCACAATGCGTTTAATATGCAGGGGAATGCACTCAACATAAAAACATTAATTTATACACATGGAAAATTATTTGTAATAATTATCAATAAAACTCAGTGGTGAAAGTCTAGATCCAATAATTATGATTGTTTTGTGTGTCTTTTCAGGGAGGAGACATTGAGGACACCCTAGTGTCAACAAACCAACGCAGAGGTACTTTATAGCTGTTACCTGGACAAGCCTTCACCCCTGGGTTTTAGCAGGCCAGGGGGAAAATATGTCCATAGGGACCAAGATGCCCTTACGAGGCAGTAAGCAGAGTCCGTTAGACATCGGAAATGTTTTAGTGCAAGGCTTGGTGATTCACAATTAGAGCCCACACTTGTCTGCTGGCTTAATAGTATTGTTAGACTTGGGTCAAAAACTTGTGTTAGTAAATAAAGATTACTTGGCATCAAATGTATGATGAAACGTATACTATATATAATTTGTCTTGTTGTACCAAACATACTTTACCACGCCCCTCTTTCATTATTGTCTAAGTCTGTGTGTACGTATTTTAGCGAGTAAAAAAACACATGCATCGCAGGTCTGCTTCTCCCAGGTCTGCCCAGACCCCAGCACAAGCAGCGCAAATTGGCATAGCGCTGCCTAGGATTTGGGATAGATACATCGGATTATCTACCTTGCCACTTCGCTCTCCAGTGACTCCTTGTGTGCAGATCGGGCGCCTGTAAATTTAGTCGTGGAAGTAAAGTTGGTGAGCGTATTCATCCCGTGCATGATCCGACTAAAGGCTTCTGTGTTGGAGGAGCAGTGCGAAAATAATTGGCCGGGTCGTCGACGTGATTGAATGAACCATACGAGCGACCCTCACAATTCCGCATCTGTCCAAGGGGTTGCGGAGCTGCCGACAAGGCAGGGTCAGTGGGAATTGGACAAGACCAATTGGTAGGGGAGGCACAAATGGGGAAAATCACAAAAAAACTAAAACGCATGAACGAGATATCTCAGTAATAGTTGTGGATCTGTGTGTTTTTAGAGGTGTCCCCCACAACGCTGTCCCTGTGTGAGGATGTAGTGACGGTGTTAACGGTCTTCTGTGAGAAGCTGGAGGGCGTTGACAGGTGAGACCTATTTCTTATGTAGAGTTAATAAACATGTACATTTAAGCCATGTAACAGATGTCATGAGCAGATCTTCTCCAACATACATTTTCCTACTTTTTTGACTCAAACCCACAACCCTGGCGTTGCAAGCACCATGCTTCATTAACTTAGGCACATGGCAGGGCTCAATTACATGTTTCTCTTTGATCCAAAGAACACCTCATTCCACCCACCTTGTGAATGCTCTCTTTTAAAGGCCAAACCTACAAAGAAGCAAGACATTTTTTTGTGATATTTTGTTCTTCCCTCCCCTCCCAATTGGTCTTGTCCAATTCCCACTGACACCTCCTTGTTGGCAGCTCTGCAATTCCAAGGACCAATGTGGGATGATGAGGGGCTCTCGTGTGGTTCATCCAACCATGCCACTGAGCCGGCCGGTTTCTTTTTGCACTGCTCATCCAGCACAGAAGCCTTTAGTCAGATCATGTATTGGATGATTACGTTCACCAACTATACTTCCGCGATTTAATTTACAGGTACCGAATCTGCAAACAAGGAGTCGCTGGAGAGCGGCGTGGCAAGATAGATAATCGGATTTATCTAACCAAATCCTGGGCAGCGACTATGCCAATTTGCGCTGCCTCATGCTAGGGTAACGGGCAAAGTCGGAGAAGCCATAGTCAGGCTCAAACCACTGACTATCATGACGTAGACTGTCCTGCAATGCAGCGACTTAGCCCACCACGCCACGCGGACCCCAGCATGAATACATTTTACAGCTATGCTGTCCTGTACAGATTATCCCTGTTTGGTTTTATCAAGGTGATATACTTATCCCAAATGGTACCCTATGACATACAGTGTCACTATGTTGAATCCAGCTGCTCTAGCATTCTGTTTGTTACCACAGTGAGAACCAGTTGCTCCAGCTGCTCTACCTAGAGTGCGTCCTGTCCCTGCTCAGCAGCTGTCCTCCCACAATGCATCTGAACAGAGGCTTTACAGACCTCATCTGGTAAGGCCTGGTCATAGCTACAGTGCTACTTGGTTTACTGCGAGGCTAGGCTAACTGAAACACAGTGTAGGGCAAGTTACTCAGGAAATGTACTTTTTAATTATTACTCCTTTTAAAAGTAATAATATTCCTTAGTTATATTACTCGTAATATTACTTTTGTTAATCCCCCTTCTGGAAAAGTGTGCCAGCTCCTTTTAGAACTGAATCCACTTTATTGAAACAATAATTTACCTTACAGGAGGAGTGTATAACAAAAAATTAAATAAAGCAACAGGCTCTCCCAAGTGTTTTACTCTTGTTAACAATGGTGTTATTAAACATAAAACGTTAGATAACACCACACATTCACACTGATATTGTGTCCAGCTTCTTAATTTGACTACGTTTACGCTGCAAGTTTCACTTCCTTTGCTGTCGTTTTAGATACAATAAAAGACAAAGTAAATATAATGACAATACTTCCAACTGTTGAAACTTTGACTCTCTTCTCCCTCATCCATACTTTGTTTAGTTTTTTTGGAAAGTAGCCAACTTAACCTGCCAGCGCTTACCTATCGCGCATAAATGTCATCATAGATAGAAATAAATATTGCATTTTGACAATGCAGTAACATAATATTAGTAACTGTAATATTAGTACCGTTTTGGAAATTGTAATCCCTTACATTACACGTTACTGGGGAAAGTAATAATATTACAATAATGTTACTAAGTAACACTGCAGATACACAGTCCATGTGGTAAGGCCTTGTTGCTAGTCCCTGGTTCTCTTCAAGTCTAGGCTAACAGATGCACAATAGATCTATTTTTCAGCTGAGCCCTTAGTACAGAAAATGTAACATACAGTAAGAAGAAGCATAATTAAAAATAACAGGTACATTAAAAAGAAAACAATTAATTTAGCATGGATTTGAAATGCCATTAAGCAGTGGTTCTTTAAACCTCTCCTTGGGACCCACAGCCATTCCATGTATTTGATGTATCCAAGAGCTAGCACACCTGATTCAATCTATCTACTAATTATCAGGCACTAGGTGCTTGATTCATGTGTGCTAGTTTAGGTCAACCACATTTTGAAATGGCTTGTGGATCCCCAGGAGAGGTTTAAGGACCACTGGCCTAAAGGAACTAAATCATAAATCTTATGGTCTTTGTAGGAGGGGCATATACACTAAATCAGCTTTCTACAGCTCTGAATTGGTTCCAGTGAAGGGTCACCTTAATGCTACTGGATACAAAGACATTTTAGACAAAGTGCTTCCAACTTTGTGGCAACAGTTTGGTGAAAGCCCTTTCATGTACCAGCATGACTGTGTCCCTGTGCACGAAACAGGGTCCATAAAGACATAGTTCAGTTTGGTGTGGAGGAACTAGAGTGGCTTACACAGAGCCCTGACCTTAACCCCATTGAACACCTTTGGGATTAATTGGAACTGTGATTGCAAGCCAGGGCTTCTTGTCCAACATCAGTTCCTCACCTCACAACTGCTCTTTTGGTTGAATAGTCACAAATTCACACAGACACAATCCAAAATCTTGTCGAGAACAGTGCCGGCTGTTGTAGCCGCAAAGGAGGGACCAACTCCACATTAATGGCCAATGTTTTAGAATGGGATGTCCAACAAGCTCATATGGGTGTGATGGTCAGGTGTCCACATTGGATCTATAGTGTAGTATGTTGTTTTGTGTCTTAAAGCTTTATGTCAACCAATGTCTGGCCCTTTTGGAGACCAGGGAGTCCCAGCCAACTGAAGTGTACAAAACACAATAATGAGTGCTGAAATTTGCACCATATGCAGAACTGATCGACTGTACCTAGGGGTTTTAGCACCGACACTGAAGCATATATAGAGCACATCACCAGTCAATCACAGACAAATGTTGCTTCTAAAATTTTCATTATATTCTGATTAGACAGGCACGATTAGCTTCTATAACCCATTTAGATCCTCAGTCTCATTACAAACTCCCAGCTATTTGTAGGAGGGAAAACGTTCAATAAACAAACCATTCACTAATCCTGATCGTACAAATGTTCATTTCTGGACTTTGAGAATATCATATTATTTATTTTTCTTGCATTAAGCATTAGCTTAAGTTCTATCAGAGAATATTGTAACTGTCGGAAATCAGAATAGAGATGCGCGAAAGCCTTATCTGCCACCAAAATAACAGGTAATCGTCCTCCACTCAGGAAGCAGCTGTGCCCAACGTTGGTGGTGATCATGGGCAACCCTGTGAACGACAAGACCATCACCTCGTCACACGTCCACGGAGGGGGATTTCAGGAGCTGGACCCCTCCCTTGGGGGAGTGTCTGACCAAGGCAGGGGATCTGGCTGCTCCTCCAGCACCCCCGCCATGATTGGCCCGGTGGCGCGTACCATCTGCTATGTGGCTGCCGAGCTGGTGCGCCTGGTGGGCTGTGTGGAGTCGATGAAGCCGGTTCTGCAGTCGCTGTATCACCGCATCCTGCTCTACCCCCCGCCGCAGCACCGCGTTGAGGCCATCAAGATCATGAAAGAGGTCAGAGTCTGACGGTTAAACACCTCTAAAACACTAGCTGCAGTTTTGGTTTCGATTTTAAATCAACATTGAGAATACACTTTAACTGTGGTCCTTTTGACCAAATGAATCTTGTAAGGAAAGTCAACCAATCAATTGAATTGATTGCTGCTTTATTGGAAGCACCTGTGGCAATCCAATAAAGATGTACTGTAAATGGGGTGTGTTTTGTCTGTGTTGTAGATTCTGGGAAGTCCTCAGCGCTTGTTTGACCTGGCTGGTCCTTCCGTTACGGAGCCGGACTGTAGAAAGAGGTCCTTTTCCAAAAGGAAGTCTCACCTGGACCTGCTCAAACTGTGAGGACCCAAATTCTTCACGTCTTTATAACCGCTTAAAATTGAATATGCCTTTTCCGGTCTAAACAAACCTGTAACCTATGAAGAATCTACTTTGGTGAGACGGAAACTGCATAATAATTTTGTAATTAAGCAGGAAGCCCTGTTGTCAACTGTTACCTTAGTTTGTGTGATCCATCTCTTTGTGTTTTTTTTTACAAAAGGGTGATGGATGGTATGACGGAGGCCTGTATAAAGGGGGGCATTGAGGCCTGTTACTCCTCTGTGTCCTGTGCTTGTGCCCTGCTGGGGTCTCTGGATGAGCTTAGTCGCGGGACTGGGCTGCAGCCAGAGCAAGCCAGGACGTTGCTGCGCCGGCTGGATGAGCTACGAGAGGGGGCGGAGTCCACCCGAGAGTCCATGGAGGTTAACGAGGCAGACTTTCTCTGGCAGCGCCACGTCCTCTCGTCTGAGCATGCTCCCTGGGAGCCCTCTATTGCTGTTGCCGCCACCGAGCGCAGCCCCGACATCAGCATCAGCGTTACCACGGATACGGGCCAGACCACCCTGGAGGGGGAGCTGGGCCAGACCACTCCAGAGGGCGAGGAGTGCGCAGAAGACCCCCAGCTGCCTTCGCCTTCATCCTGTGGGCCGGACGCAGACCCGGACCTGCGTCCCTGTGTGAGAGCAACTGGGGCAGAGCCTGGAGGACCCCCGGATGTGGTTCAGCGCAGCCACGCCCTCGTCTACCCCGACATCACCAACTTCCTGTCGGTGGATTCCCGGGCACGGCCCCACAGCTCGCGCTACAGCGAGAGCAACTTCAGCGTGGACGAGGGCGAGATGTCACGAACTGAGTTCGATTCCTGTGACCAGTACTCCATGGCGGCCGAGAAGGACTCCGGACGCTCGGACGTGTCTGACATGGGCTCAGACAACTGCTCCCTAGCTGACGAGGAGCAGACCCCCCGGGACTGTCCCGGACACCGCTCCCTGAGGACCGCAGCGCTCTCCCTGAAGCTGCTGAAGAACCAGGAGGCTGACCAGCACAGCGCCCGGCTCTTTGTTCAGTCCCTAGTCGGCCTCTTACCTCGTCTACTGGGGATGCACAGTGCTACTGACGTGGACATCTCGCTGCAGAACTTCTCCTCCACCTTCTGCTCCGGCCTCCAGGCGGGTAAGACTTGACATGTTTAGAGATAATAAAAGAAAAAAGATGCTGTAATAACATTTGCTTTAGTATTGGAAGTCGGCTGGATGTGATCATTGTTTTAAATCCTTCTAGGTTTAGCTCTGATTCCCATGTAATCTCCAGGGGGAATCCATTCTCCGGGGTACGATGGCAGTGAGAACCTGAACTGCCAGGCCTTGATGAATGCAGACGGCCTCTACCTGGTCTCTTACTACGCCCTGCTTCTAAACCTGAAGCTCTGCTGCCAGGACTACTACCGTAGGAGACCCATGCCTGTTCTGGTCAGCTTGGTGAGTAGTACGTTGGTTGTTCTGATCAGCTAAGCCAGTGGTCCTCAAACCCTTCCATGGAGGGCCTAGTGTATGCTGGTTTTTGGTCTTTCCCTTCAATTAGAGCATAATTAGGACCTAGACTGCCAGGTGAGGGGAGATACTAACCAATTAGTAAGCTACTCCATCAGGCTTGTACAAGGTAAAAGCAAAAACCTGCATACACTAGGCCCTCCATGGAAGGGAAAACCTGCATACACTAGGCCCTCCATGGAAGGGAAAACCTGCATACACTAGGCCCTCCATGGAAGGGAAAACCTGCATACACTAGGCCCTCCATGGAATGGAAAACCTGCATACACTAGGCCCTCCATGGAAGGGAAAACCTGCATACACTAGGCCTTCCATGGAAGGGTTTGAGGACCACTGAACTAAGCACTATGTAGTCACTTGTGGCTGATTTTAAAGCGGTTCCACTGATGTTCCTGATCGTCGTCCCTCTGTCCTGCTGCAGAAAGAGTTTGTGCGTTTGATCCAGAGCAGCGGGGTGCTGGTGGTGCTCTCCCAGGCCTGGATTGAGGAGCTTTACCACCAGGTGCAGGACCGCAACCTCCTGGGCGAGGCCGGATACTGGGGCTCCCCCGAGGATCACTCACTACCGCTGGTCACCATGCTCACTGGTGGGACAGACGCTGCTTCCTCACACTGCTTTATCAGCCTTTTCTTTTCATTTCAACTATGCCTTCCTCAGAAAATAATAAAAATAATGCTATTTTTTTATTTTTGCCATGTTACTTAATGACTCCCAACCCTGGTACTGTCTTTCACTCGCTCGCTTTCTCTGTTTTTCTTCTGTGTTCACTCCTGCTCTTTTTTCTTTCTCTCTCTTTCTCTCTCTGCTGGGACTGACAAAAAAATCTGTTTAATTAGGAAACAAGATGGATGGAGGACAGGGATTTGTTTGGACCAATGTTTTTAAGGGATTGATAAAATCAAGACTCAAACTAGACTGAGTACTGTTCAGGGACGACGGCCTTCCTGAGATTGAGGAGACACAGTGTTATGAGGAAGTGTTATGTTGTGTGAGAGGGGAGAGAACTTTTTTTGTGCGTGTGCGTGTGCGTGTGCGTGTGCGTGTGCGTGTGCGTGTGTGTGTGTAGGAGGGAACTTGACACACTAGGGGGTGTGGGGGAGTGTAACTATCTGTGTTTGCAGGAGATGCAACTTTTTTTCTTTATTGTGGAATGTTTCATGAAGCATAGTATGCCAGTAAATGTACGCCTGTTTTTGATTCGTATATAATAAACAGTGTTTAAAGTCAACTTTCTGTCTTCATGCAGACATTGATGGGCTGGGCAGTAGTGCCATCGGCGGGCAGCTAATCCGTAAGGCCAATTCTCAGTACCCCTTTATCTGTGACAAAACTGGCAATGACGCCCTCATGGCAGGTACGTACGCCAATGTCAATTCACCAATACCATTTTTCATTTTTTGCTTCGATATTTATTGTATGGTGCTTCTAAGGACATTATGATGAATTGGGATGTATTAAAAACATGGCAATAGTAATTTCATTTGCAACTTAATGTCGTTTTATACTTTTACAATTATCTTGGCCAGTTGGCCGTTTCAAATGAGAAATTGTTTTCAACATGCCCACCTGGTTATATATAATGAAAATACATTGTGGGATGGTTAAATTATCAGTAGAACAATTAAGGATGGTGGATAAGTGGAATGACCCAAGGTCTCCAGGGTTACATGCACGTGTCCTGACCACCACACCGGCGCATTAGGTCTGGCATTTTCGATTTTAAGAGGAACAGGAGATTCTCCCAAGTCTACATGGAAAGAGAAATATCTTGTTGGCCTCTCATCTCTCACCGGGGAAAGGAAAGTGAGCTGCCAGCATCTGCCTCTTTTATTACCACAGAGAACAACAGACGTGCAGTCGAGCTGCCTAGTTACCACGGCAACCGCTGCCGATCATGCATTAAAGGCTAGCCGTGTACACTTAATCAATACGGGTAGCTATATTAAAATGGAGAAGAGAGAGCAGGGACAGTTTTGGGTTCTACTATTTATTTCCCTTTATGAAACATTATGGTCACACAGGCTCCATTTATATCCCTTATCGCTCTAACTAGGATGTTGTTAACTTCCTGTCTTTTCACCGCCTCTGAGGAAAGACTGCTGCACCACAGAACAGTGCTTCAACAAGGTTCTGCCTCAGCACCCATTTGGTTTTGTTCAGGCATAAATCCAATGTACCTGATGTACTTCACATATCCTAAGGGTCTGACTCAACCCCACCGATAAAGTAATGAGGACCTGACACACATTTAATTTAGTTTAATCGTGGTTCTTGATCAATATTCTACACCGCAAGATTCACTATGCTGTCTTTGAGGGTCTGACTCAACTTTTCGCCCATTTCATTCAGTCAGATAAGGGTCTCTCACTCAGACTCCATTGATATTGTTTCAGGCACAGTGTTTGCCCGCTACATCCTGACGGGTTGCTGGAAAAACCTGATCGACACGCTGTCCACGCCCCTGACGGGGCGCATGGCGGGCAGCTCCAAGGGCCTGGCCTTCATGCTGGGGTCCGAGGGGCTGAAAGAGCAGAGCCAGAGGGAGAGAGACGCCATCTGCCTCAGCCTGGATGGACTACGCAAGGCAGCTGGACTCAGCTGTGCGCTAGGTAACAGGACCCAACACCATGGTGACCGTGGACAATGCCTGCCCGACCCTGACAACCTTAACCGGAAGAGTGTAGTGAAGCTGTTAGCTTGAGGCTGCCTAGGTCAAACACTCTTAAGGTCTTTAAAGGAAATCACTTTCTGTTCCAATTTTCCCAGAAATATAAAAATGATATATAGTTCTATAATGTACTTTTATAAGACAGGATATCCAAATGTAGTAGCCTTTTTTCACAGCAACTGTTTCCCTTTGTCTTTGCTTACATACAAACCAATAATGATTTTGTTACGCTATCTATCTATTCTGTAGATCAGAGCTGCCCAACCTGTTCCTGGAGATCTACTGTCCAGTAGGTGTTCCCTCCAACCCCAGTTGTGGAGAAACTTCTTAAGCTTTCATTTAGCTAATTATTAGAATCAGGTGTGCTAAATTAGGGTTGAATAGAACCTACAGGATGGTAGATCTCCAGGAACAGGGTTGGGCAGCCCTGCTGTAGATTAATGTCAGCATATCAAAGGTAAAAGCTAAAACCATGGTACATTTCCACATTTTAGATCCAGGGTAGGAACATAATACTTTAAGGTTTAAACTGTTACATTCAAATAATAATATGGTACAAGTGAAAGCATAATTAAACTACCGTGGGTCACGTTGATCAATGCTTGTAAGGGATACCTGAAAATGGTTTAGCTCTCCGTGTAGCCGCTGAAAATAGGTTTGAGTGTGGAACAAAAAATTCTACATTTTAAGTGTAGATGCTGTTATTGGCATGGTGTTCAGTGACAGGTGCTGTATTCAATCCCAGCTTGTCTTTGATTGCCATCAGCTCTAATGAATAATGAATATTCACACATTGTCTAGGTGTGGCTGCCAACTGTGCGTCAGCGCTGGCCCAGATGACGGCGGCCTCCTGCGTACAGGAAGAGAAGGAGGAGCGGGAGTGGGCGGAGTCTGGAGATGCCATCACACAAGGTACGTACAGCAGTCACACCATTCAACAGTTATTAACTGACTTTCGTTCACTTGTTAAGGTATACTGTTCAAACTATAATGAACTGGGCGGTTTAAACCCTGAATGCTGAAAGCTGTGGTGTATGTAAGCTGTAAGGCACAAGGGGGTGTGGTTTATGGTTAATATACCATGAATAAGAGCTGTTCTTAGCCACAACACACTGTGGAGTATTTAGACCCAGCGCTTAGCCATGGTATATTGGCAATGTGTAACATATTACTATGAGCTGCCATATTACCAATGCAAATGGAGCTCTTAAGTGATGTCATATCTGTGGTATACTGTCTCATATCACAGCTGTCTACCAATCAGCATCCAGGATTCGAACCACCTGGTTGATCATATTGCATGGGTATGAAAACAAATTTTTCCACTGTTCTTATTGCATCAGTGACCGGTTTACAATCACAATAAGCGACCTCTGGAGTTTGTTGTTCCAGGCAAATATTACACCGTAAAAGGCTGTATCCAGTCATTCTTGAGTTGTGTCAAACCCACTAAAAGCCCGTAGCCTTAAAAGTCATTGCTGCAATAAAATGTTGCTGTGAAGACAGTCGATTGATTACCTTTGATTTGCCTAAATTAAAGAGGGTGAAGAACCACCTTGTTTGGGAACAGATTCCATTGCCACGTTGTAACGTCTCATTTTGCGTTCTCCCAGTCAAGCAGCGTGTGGAACAGAAGCTGGAGCAGCTGGGCCGGCCCCCAGGGGTCCGTTTGCACACGGCCCATGTCCTCTGCATGGAGGCTATCCTGAACGTGGGCCTGGAGATGGGCAGCCACAACCATGACTGCTGGCCCCACGTCTTCAGGTAACACAGCCCAGCTGTTGTAGAGCAGTGGTTCTCCAAACCCACCTGGGTACCAACAGCCTTACCTTGTATTAGATGTTTCCCAAAGTTAGCACCTGAATTAACTTATTGAGTAAATATGAGGCACATGTCAGTTGAGCTACTTCAGGGCTCTAACAAAACTGTGAGATGTTTTCCCAGGCGAGGTTTGAGAACCACTGTATGTAGTGCATTGTAGCGACATGCACATTCCTCAGGGCGTGTTACTTTGAGTTGTTAGTAGCGTCCAGGATAAACTCAGGTCTGTAGCGAACCGTTGAACAAACCAGTTGTGTGTCTGGTTGCCCAGGGTGAGCGAGTACATCAGCTCGCTTGAGCACAGCCACTTCAGCGACGGCAGCACCCAGGCCACCATGACCATCACCCAGGCCCAGCAGTGCGTAGACCCGGGGCTGGATCTGTGCGGCGAGCTGTGTTCGGACAGGGATCTGGCCTTAAGTGGCCACCCAGTCATCGAGCCCCAGTCCATACAGGAGCTGCTGAAGGAGAGCAGCCGGGGGAAAGGCCTGGACCGCAGCCTGATGACAGGGGCTAGTGCATCCAAGGCTGTTTGCACACTATCTACACAGGCAGACAGGTACTGCACCCATCAGGGCTAGAATGGTTTGGAGAATGACCACCAGGGGGCAGAGTGGATCAAGTGCAGCTCAAGTACCAAAGTTTGTTTTTCAACAACGGCCACTATCTGATTTGTTACTTCAGATTGAAGTGTTCATAGGGTCATGCAGCCCTACCTTGTCCAGACGGAGGCCTACTCACGTGGTGGATTAGCTATAGCTTACATAACTAAATAAGCACTGAGCTGATTTTAGAGACACTAATAACATCTGGCAGATGTTCCACTGTCTCACAGCTGTCTAATTGGCTTCTGTTCATTCAGCTGTGCTGCCAGAAGAATACATTAACAAATCAGTTTTAAATGTTTAAGTTGTTTAGCACCGAGTGGTTTTTGAATAAAATACAGTGTTGTTTAGACGGGAGGCTTTTTTTGTTTGGGCTGACAGTCCATGTACTGTTATGCCAAGATTCCTGAAAAATATTTGAACGAATGTTTTACCTCTGCTGTGTATCTCATTTTGCAGGTTGTTTGAGGAATCTGCCAATAAGCTGAACCTGGCTGGTTTGGTGGGATTTCTGCACCAGCTGAGAAAGGCGTCCCAGGCCCAGCTCTTCGACTCGGTCACCGAGACCGGCGACTACTCCTTAGCCATGCCAGGTTACCAAGCACACGAATCCCAAACACACTTTGGTCAACTTAAACCAGTACAATGACACCAATCGAACAGCCCCAAAAGCGCTAAGGCCAGAAGCACTTGAGCTCTGATCTACAACGCTAATGGATGAGTCCCCTTCATGCGTAACTGATTAGCGGCCGACGTTGTCTCTCTGTTTGCAGGAGAGGCCAAGTCTACCATGGACAAGCGTAGCGCACTGCACCTTTTCCGCCTGGGGGAAGCGATGCTGAGGATCGTTAGGAACAAGAGCAGACCCCTGCTACACATGATGAGGGCCTGGAGTGTAGTGGCCCCACACCTGGTGGAGGTAGATCACAGACCCTGTCTGAGGCCTCTGGTTTGGTTGTTTTCCTCCATCACTGGCCTTGAGGGAGTGACCGTATCATACTGGGAATGTGACCGTATCATACTGGGAATGTGACCGTATCATACTGGGAATGTGACCGTATCATTCAAGGAATGTGACCGTATCATACTGGGAATGTGACCGTATCATACTGGGAATGTGACCGTATCATACTGGGAATGTCACCTCATTGAGTGAACCATTTGTCTTCTTTTGATTTAGTTTGTCAAAGTTGTGTAAAATATGTTGTTGTAAAAGCCTACAACACAACAACAAGCCATCGTCTATTGCCTCAAAACATTCTTATTAGCTAATAAATTATGGATTGTTCAACCAGACTTCTAGCAAATTTTGGGAAGTGTCTGGAACCAAAAATAGCCTTGGCCTACTAGGCCTTCAGTTATGTTAAAAGACGCGTGGTTCTCATTTCCTGTTTCTCTCGGTCTCCATGCAGGCTGCCTGCCATAAAGAGCGCCATGTATCCCAGAAGGCGGTGTCCTTCATCCACGACGTCCTGACGGAGGTTCTTACCAGCTGGACCGAGCTTCCTCACTTCCACTTCAACGAGGCCCTCTTCAGGCCTTTCGAACACATCATGCAGCTGGAGCTTTGTGACGAAGATGTTCAGGACCAGGCGAGTCGTCTCTCACATGCAGGGCTCCTCAAACACCCTCTTACATAAGTTGTTGTTTACTCGTTAGATGACCAGTCCTGTTGTGGGTCTCAGGTGATAACATCTATTGGAGAGCTGGTGGAGATGTGTTCTCCTCAGATCCAGTCAGGCTGGAGACCTCTGTTCAGCGCCCTGAGGACAGTGCATGGGAACAAGGCTGACATGAAAGACTACCTGATAGGAGAATACTCCATGGGTATGGTTGGCTGGCAGCCTCGTCTTTAACTGTATTACACCAAAACGTTTCTATGTATTCACCCACAATTACATTCCTCTATACGATCTTCCGATAATGTGCCTGACGATTCATACGGTTGCCGGGGACGATTGTTTACGAGAACAGTTGTAGCTATAGAAATAGAATGGATAGAAAGGCCATTGAACTGCTTGGCATGGTCATTTGATTAGTACATAACAAAATGGTGATTGTTGTTGTCACAGTGACAACACGCGAATCTGTTTAATACGGAAGTAGGCCACTAGATCTTTGCAATGGAATGGTACACATAAAAATGGCTGCCGCTCTGACCATTCTGCTACATTGATTTGAATTGGAATGTCCTTTCTATCCATTTTATTTCTATTGTTGTAGCGCCATGTATTTTACACTTCTGCTCTGCTTCCAATGCAGGGAAGTCTCAAGCACCCGTGTTTGATGTCTTTGAGGCGTTTATCAACACTGACAACATTCAGGTCTTCGCCAATGCAGCAACTGACTACATAATGTGCCTCATGAAGTTTGTCAAAGGTTTAGGTAAGTCAGGTAAATGACATAATTATATTTATCTCCTTGGTCAGTAGAGTTGTCTGTGGAAGTCTAATACATCCTTCTGTTGGTGGAGACATTGAATGTTCATGCGTCAGTGTGTTGGGAGTGCAAATTAAACTCATTTGGCTTTTGTTAGAAAGACGTTGCTAGCTGTTGATCCACTGTCAACAATTTATTCCAGGTGAACAGATAAATAAATGGAATAGTACCAAAAGTTCGAGCATGCATGCGTGCATGTTTGGGTGTGTGTGTGGTCTCTAACAAGATATACAATGCAATTAGTAATGTACACTATGTAATTAGGGGAAAACATCATACAAATAGAGTAAGAAAATATGCATAAAACATAAAGAAAACAGACAATTCATAATATGCAATATGTACTTAATGTTAATAGTAAACATAGAAATGTCACTGATAGGAATATCTACATAATACTGTGTGCTCTATAATAAACTGTCCCACTAGGGGGCAGGAGGGCGCCTTAGTGGTTATTAGAACATAACGAAGCTAGCGAACAGCAAAGTGTCAAGATTAACGACAGCAAACTTTCCCTATAGTGTAACGGCATGAATGCTGAAGTGCCTAAATGGCCTACAGTCACCTTCAATGTAGAGTAGGGGATATATAGGCACTAGAAACACGCATGTAGCAACTATACATTATACTAAACGATACAAGTAGGATTCTATTGACAAAGCGAAAATAGTTATAAACGACTAAACTTGTCAAATGGGCCATGATAGTGTATACATAATATGCAGTTATATAATTTAACTAAAAATGGATACTACAGATTGTAATAGTGTACTAATATAATTGCTTTATAATAGACAGTATATATTGGGGTATGAGGCATCCCGCTGGGTTCTGTGCAAAAAAAGATCAGGGTATTATTGCAAGGCATTGTATTAAAAGCGGCCCACCGGTGGGGCGACCGCGGCAAAAAAGCGGCTAGCCACTGGTGAGCCTCTTTGCAAAAAAGCTCAGCGGCCATGGTGGAAAAAAGCAGGTGAATGCAAGAGCAGGGAATTTTTAACAATCGGAAAAAGATTAAATGAAAACAGGCTCTGAAAGATGCTAATGAGTGTGTTGGCCCTTGTTCCCAGGAACAGTGGACTGTAAAGAGATAGGGGACTGCGTCAATACCACTGGCTACAGTTCCACAGACTTGTGTCTCCCTGCCCTGGACTACCTGAGAAAGTGCTCCCAGGTAGGAAGACATTTATTCATAGGCTACTGGAGCCATTTCCAACGGATGTCACCCTACTAGACGGGTTTCCAGAAACTCTATTAAACATGGATGCAGAAAGGGTCACACCACCCAGCCAATATGTTTATGTGATTCTCTCATCTGCAGCTGCTGGCCAAAATCTACAAAATGCCTTCTAAGCCGGTGTTCCTGGGAGCGCGTCTGGCCAGCCTTCCCATGCGGGCTCAGGAGAGGTCTGTAAGCAGCCAGGATGGCATGGACTGTGTCCTGGCTGAGTTTGACGATGACACAGGCCTCATCCAGGTCTGGATCCTGCTGCTGGAGCAGCTGACTGCCGCCGTTTCCAACTGCCCCCGGCAGCATCAGCCTCCCACCCTGGAGCTGCTGTTTGAGCTCCTCAGAGAGGTCACCAACCTACCAGGTAAGAAGAAATCCCAGAACCCCCTGGGGCGGTCACTCTGAGCTGGAGCTGTGTTTTACATGGACACGGTGACTCAAGATGTGAACATTGTGTAAATAAACGTTGGGTTCATGATCATATCATATGATTTATTTATTTAAGTATGGATTTAGTCTATAATGTTCCAACTGTGTCACTGTGACCCGGGTTCATATCATGGTTGTAGCATTCCAGCACTGCCCAAGACTGGAGCAGTCGGACACAATTACATCGACACTTTGATACCTCATTTGCTGGTTGGGCACTTGTGAACTCAATCACTGTTGTATAGGTGGCAAACATGTAAATTTTCCCACATATGTATCGGCTTAAAGAAGAATTGGTCGTTGGGAGGGGAGAAAAATATACTTTTATTTGCATCCATAGGACCGGGCTTTGCCATATTCTCAGTGATTCAGCTTCTCCTTCCTGTGATGACACTTTGGCTACAGCGCAGCCATGGTGACCACGCCTACTGGGACGTAGCAGCGGCCAACTTCAAGCACGCCATCGGGTTGTCCTGTGAGCTGGTTGTGGAACACGTTCAAAGTTTCATCCACTCAGGTACAGCTGCTTCAGTAGACATGGAAGAAGTGCACTTTGACAGGTAGACATTGAGAAGAGGAATCGGTTTTAGCTTGAAGGTCAAACGTATTAAGTATAGCATTTGAGTTCTGTGTTCCTGTAGAAATATCTTTTCTGTGTCTGTGTTCCCGTAGATCTCATTCTTGTATTTGTTTCCTCTAGATATCGGCTATGAGAATCTGATCAACCTGATGTTGAAGGACCTGTTCAAGCTGCTTGTGGCCTGTGTGGCCGAACCAGCCGAGACCATCTCCAGAGTGGGCTGCTCCTGTATCAGGTGATCTCTAAACGCCGTGCTCACACACAGTGGGTATGACGTTAATGAGCTCTAGATGACCAGTCTGGGATCCTTTCTGTGGCAGGTACGTGCTGGTGACGGTAGGCCCTGTGTTCACTGAGGAGATGTGGCGTCTAGCCTGCTGTGCCCTTCAAGATGCCTTCTCAGCCACGTTGGAGCCAGTCAAGGTAAAGGTCCTTACCATCCAGAGTGCTATTACGTCTTTCGCTTAAATAAACTGGTTAAACAAACCAAATGTTTCCTTAGATATCATTTTAGGCCAGTGAAATACGGTTTAATAATGGCTATAAAAAGCTTTTCCTAGTAATAAAGGGATATTAATATCATGAAGAAGTTTCTTCGAAATGACACAAAGAAACCTTGTTTAACCCAGGCTAGTAATGGCTGTGAACATATGGAGTGTGTCAGCACATTTATGCATTTAGCCCCACTACACGTCATGCTTACAGTAGGTCAGACACATTTTAGAATAAGTCCTCACTACAAGTGTTTTCTCTCAGTTTCAGCCCTGCAATATCTAAGCGGACAAAATAAAATAATCTTCTTTAAAGCTTAGAGCTGCAGCCTTTTACCGAGCTAAGTGAGAAAGCCTGCCTTTGCTTGTTCTGTAGCGGGAATGGATCTTACATGCATGATGCATTACATGATAACAGACCTACAGTAACATAGTGTTCTTACAATACATTAGGCTCCTCTGCCTGGCAACACGTTGTCTTCAATGACAGCAGTGTTTAATGAATATATATATCTGGTAATAGGGAGCCTTATATGCAGGCAAATGTACTAGATTCATTTTCTGTATAATTGTTGTAAAAGGGTCTACAATTCAGGACAGGTCATTCATGCCCCAGCAGAAGTATAAGGAACAAGGCACTAGGGGTGTGGTTGGGGGGTTGTGGTTGGGGGGGTTGTGGTTGGTACCTCCAAGATGCCTTATTGCTCTTACAAAATCTCTTAGCAATGCAATTAGCAGGAAAAAGTGATGTGATGTCATACCCATGGTATACGGTATCATATACCACAGCTATCATCCAGTTAGCATTCAGGATTCCAACCACCTGGTTTAGAAGTCCTTTTATTAACGGTTTGAAGCTCTACTGTCAGATGGGAAGGGTTCCAGGCGATGCTGTATCTTCTAAAAGCTGTCAACTGGAACACGTCGGATGTAATCTCATGATTCAGACGGCTGCTGCATTTTTAACAGACCTGAACAGTTTTATGGTTTGTCATTGACCCTGTAGGTCTCTGTGTTTTGTAGAACCTGCTGGCGTGTTTCCACAGTGGTTCAGACAGCTTCTCTGGGGACGCCTGTGAGGTAAAGGTGGCCGCACCGTCCCAGTCCCCCTCTGCGGAGGCTGAATACTGGAGGATCAAGGCTATGGCACAGCAGGTGATCCACTTTTACCACACACTAGAGACCGCATGTTGATGTGATGTTACACACTAGAGCCC
>JACXGM010003442.1:0-35193 GCA_016801145.1 Umbra pygmaea
CACACACACACACACACACACACACACACAGGCACACAGGCACACAGTACCGTAGCGGACAATTGCAGCTCTGTATGGAACAACCACGCTAGGCGCTTCTGGCCCGCTGCCACAACCACCAAGGAAATGCATACTGTACACGAACACACAAACACCGCTGACACACAAACAAACAACCGCAGGAAGTCCCACACTGCATAATCCACAGAACATGATCGTAAGAAAGGATCGAGCAAGAGAGAGACACACACAAAGGGAGAGACAGACAGAGGAGTGAGTGAGTGGGGGAGTGTACTGCCAAAAACGCAACCCTAAGGCCCTTCTGTAGCCCTGAGACTGGCGGAGGACTTTGGGTATTAAGTTAGAAGCTTTTCAACAGTCCTTTTATTTTTTTACTTGATTGGCTTACAGTTCAGTCTGAGCCTTTTAACACGTGTGTGAATGTGTGTGTATATATACACAGCTACCTCTGAGCTTGGTACCATCTAACAGATCTAATTTGAGAAACACACACACTCCTGCTCTTGCTCTTTGTCTTGGACAATGTCCGGTGCCCCATTGACTGGTCTGACTGCCAAGTGGACCTGTTCCCTTAGCGCTGTGTGTGTCACTGCGTGTGTGTGTGTGTGTGTGTGTCTGTGTGTGCCTGTGTGTGTGTGGACATTCGCCAACCAATTTCAATGTAGCGGTCAAACACAACTAACCATTGGATCTTCTCATTAAAATCATCACGACAGCGGACAAACTGACAAGTGTTCGCTACACTCTGTCTACATTTATCTGTGTGCGCGTGCATGCACGCACGCCTGTGTGTGTGTGTGTCCATGTGTAAATAATCATATTAATCAGTGAACTTGATATACTTGTGTTCTTAGAGATGAACTGGGTGTCTGTTACCATAGGACACTGGAAACTTATCAGCAGTAGCCTGCTGGAATTACACGCACACACGCTTGCATAACACATGTTTGCAATGTACACACACACACACCCTAACCCCCGCATCTCCTCCAGACAGCACACGCTGGACTGTTGTGACACTTTTAATCTTCTCTGTGGAATGACGCTCATCAGGTCTTCGTCTTTGACCCCGACAAAGCAGAAGGTCACACAGTCTCCTTTCTATTGAGCATGGGCCTTCCTGTTTATGAGCTGGCAACCGGCACATTCTATCAGTGATAAGAAACTAGAAACTAAGTGGTTGTGCAGTAACATGCCATATAAGACTGCTTCACAGAACTGTTGCCTGTTTCCATCGGCGGTAACAACAAAAGGACACCCACGTTTACTCCGGCTAATTGAGCTTCTGTCGCTAATCCTTTGTTGTCTGAGCGAAGCGAGTGGTGGAAATGGAGAGGAGTTGATGTGTCTTGAAAGACGAGACTTCAGAGAGATTTGTAATAAATGCTGCTTTGACATCTTAAATACGAGCCAAACAACTATCTAGAAATTTGCACTTCCTTATGTCTGTTTAAGGCAAACATTATAATCATTATGTTTGATTTACAGTTACAGGATGACGTCATACCCCTGTCGTAGCCTTTTTATTAAACAGAATGAGCTTGCTTGTCGCATTTTGCCTTCAAATTTTATAGTATAACTTCATTAGCCAGAACATATAATGGACCGCTATTGAATGCGAGTGTAGAGGCAGGGCTGAGGTCCAAGTATGGAGAAGCTACAAGTCTGTTCACTTCAAATCCTCAATGGAAAAGCTGAGAGCTCAGAGAAATACCCTGAAGTTGAAGCTTGTTTCCTCATCAAAGCACTTTAAAATGAAAAGAACAGAACAGGAGCACAGAAAGAAACAAGGGATGACAAGGACTCAAATATCCAAGAAGTAAAGACGAGAGAATTTCCTTCATTCGTTTTAAACCCCGAAAGAGTCAGAGTTTTCACCCACTTCCACTCCTGTAGGCTAATGTCAGTTAGAATATTGTTCTTATCCTCTGCCCTTATCCCTCATTCTCCTTCGTTCTACCTTGCTAGCATATGCAAATACACACTGTAATATCCACTGGTAAACAGGTAGCAGTGGAGGTGAAATGACAGCGATGACCCAGAACAAACACGTTATTTACGGGTTATTGTTCTCTTTCGGCTGGCACGTGACTCCTATTTTCCTCTCACCACCGTCTTACTCTCCACTGTTCACATTTATCATAAAAACGTCAGCTTGTTTGTGTGTGTTTTTGTGGTAAACCCCCCGTGTTCGCCGTGTTCCAGAGTAGACTGGGGCCTTATTATGCCCTGATGGTGAAAGCTGCAGCGTCACATTAAGTTTTGCTGACTCCGGCTGGGCTGGCCCACATCATGCAGGGTTACACAGAGGCGCCTGAGTTTTTGCGTGCCAGTAGTGTGCACACGCCCTTGTGATCGCATCGCCCCCGAAAGAGCTGCTGAGTCAGGTTGTGGTCCACCCATGCAGGGCCACTGAGCTCCTCCCACCCGACTGACTGACGTCCACCTGGGCTGCCGACCGCATGATCGCAAGGTGCTGTGAGGGATCAGACATCCATCACATTCGAGCTCACTGCTGTGTTGTTGGAGAGAGATGGTGTCGTCGGTGGGAGCGCAGCGCTCAAGGCCGAAAAACCTCAAATCCTCCCACCCTTCAACCATCCCTCCCCTCTCCATCGACCTTCACCTATCTGAGGCAGCACGAGAAGAACCATCAATGGCCAGGCATTTTGCAACGAAATAGGCGCATCAGACAGTCGGCCAACATGGAGCTCGTCTACTACGTGACCGCTTGTTTATACCCGACTGTGAATCACATATCGGAGTGCTAGGTGTGGAGTGGTTGTAGTATAAGGCTAGTTTGCGGTAGCTAAGGACTGCTTTTATACACAATGCAACACTGAGTACTCAAAAGCCCAGAGGTGCCTTGTTGCCATTGTATTACTGATTAACTTAATTTATGAATTAAACCAGATTTTCTTTCTTATGTATAAATTATTAACACTTAACACTGGTTTCAGTGTCTTAATGATTCCACACTGCCTGTGTTAATTTAACACTGGATAATTTGCTTTGTACCTGTGGTAGATGTCACATGCCAACGCTTTAAGCCAATCCTGATTCAGGATTTCAATCGACTGGGTTCTGATGTGTATTTTATTGGTTCTCGTATTCACGACACAGTGGAACTCAGTGACTGATTTTGCTAAAAACATGAGCATGAAGTACACAACAAAGTGATCAGCCCTTCAGTTAGACTAGAGTTCTTAACATTACATCTAACATTACATCACTACACAACCATAGGTCTGTCTGTAATCTGTGGTGACCACGAGCAATGGCGTGTATGACAGGCGCGTGCCGATGAATACCCAAGAGTAGGCCGATATTCCAGCGGGATACGGAATGGTCAGAAATAGACAGGGGATTTGCACATAATCTCCATCTCTCCTGACTTGAACGCGTTCTGAGGCTGCAACAACAACTGGATTTGGTCCCTAAGGCCCTCCTTCACTACCATGGTAACCGCAGCTCAAGCATAAGCAATGACTGAGCGCCAAAATATGGGGAAGAAAAGTTCCAACTCTTATGAGGAAAAAAATTTCCAGGGCTATTCAAGGCCAACATCTGCTGTACATTGGTGTATAGCGCACATCAATACATTGAACCCTCGTTTTTCGCGGGGGTTACGTTCCAACCCGTGATAGGCAAAATCCGTGAAGTAGTAACCTTTATTTTTTTTACAATTATTATACAATGAAATACTCCATAATACATTGAAACCAAAGAACAAAACCTTTTTACAGGCCCAAGCATTTGTTTAACAAATAAAAGTACTGTATAAACATTTTTTTTACAAATAACTACTGTACTGTAAAATAATAATTTTAATCATCAATACGAACTGAAGGCTTCAAATTGCGGAGATCAGCACCGCCCCACCGCGACCCGAGTCATTGGATTAGAACGTGAGAGAAATGATTATGAAAAAAATACAAAGTACAGTAGGACAAATAGTGACTCGCGTGTATTTCACTGCTCTTCTGACTAAGCCGCTGCATCCTGCAAATCCGTGAAGCAACGAGACTGTGAAAGGTGAACTGCGATATAGCGAGGGTTCACTGTATTGCGCTAACCATTATAATGCCAGCCTCACATACAGTACCACGCTACCACCAGCATAGAAAACCTTTGTTTTTACCTAAAATATGTTTTTGACAGGTAGTATAACTGTTTGACTAACTGGCACACTGACACACACAAATTTGCAACAAAAACAATTAAACAATTAGAAAATTATGATTTGATCACTGACTTGTTTATAATAAAAAAAAAAAAATTTTTTTTACCACCATCCCCACTGGGTAGTGTCAGCTTACACAACTCATAACTGAATAGAAAGAACAGGGATAGTGGGTCTGCGTGGCATAGTGGATCTAAGTTGTCTTGCATGACAAGCTACATCATGATAGTCAGTGGTTCGAGCCTGACTATGGCTTCTTCGACTTTGCCCGGACTTCCAGCACATCGCAGAGCAAATCGACCTAGCGCTGCCTGGGATTTGGGATAGATAAGTCTGATTATCTACCTTGCCATGTCGCACTCCAGCGACTCTTTATGTGCAAATCGCGTGCCTGTAAATTCAATTGCGTTACTATAGTTGGTGAGCGTAATCATCCCACACATGAGCTGAATAATGTGTTGATGAGCAATGTGAAAGATAGGCTCAGCGACATTTGGTTGGCTGAACAATGTGAGCGCCCTTCACCATCCCTCATTTATACAAGCAGTTGCGGAGCTGCTGACAAGTCAGGGTTAGTGGGAATGGACAAGACCAAATGGGAGAACCCAGGGATTGAGTCCAACAAAAGACTGGTTCTGGTGACATCCCTGTTTATCCCTGCCACTTACATCACACATCTCTTCAAATTTCTCCCAGAGATGTCTATGAACTATGAAACAAATGCAAAACCCGGGAACGAGACTGGGAAAGACCCCTTGTAATACTTATGGGTGAAATGTTGTGATAGCTGTTGTGAATGGTGGCAAACCTATCTGAGTGGTTTGCCACCATTCACAATTACCGATTTGGTAATTTTTTGCTTATCACAGAATATAGCCGACACCTTCCCTTTAATGTTGCCATATGTTTTTCCTTTTCAATTTACTTATAGGAAATGAAAAGAGACAGCAGCTAAATGCGGTTTTGTATTCTAACTTTGATATTTTCCATGGCCTTCTAAAGATTTCAAGGACATTTTATATACCGTAAGTTGTTATTTTCATGTGTTTTCCATGACTGGAAAAAGAGTCAGTGAATTTCAAGGTTTTCCAGGACGCGTGGGAAACCTGACAAATAAAAATGTTGTCTGTGAGATTCGGAAATGTGTTTTTCTCTGGATAAACCATTCCCCTTGAGTCCCACTGAAAAAATGTTAGACACCTTTGTTGTGTTAAATTACAAGATATCTTCAAGCTAAGCAGGTTCAGGCCTGGTCGGTCCCTGTATCGGAGACTAATGCTGCTGAAAGTGGTGTTGGAGGGCCAGTAGGGGGCAAGCTTTCCTCTAGTCTAAAGATCATTCCCAATGCCCCAGGGCAGTAATGGGGACATCGACCCTGTGAAGGGTGCTGTCATTTGGATGGGTATGAGTGTCCTTACTCTCTGTGGTCTCAGTGTCATGGCAACCTAATCATCCCCAGCTTTTAATTTGGCTTATTTACCCCCTTCCCTCCCCCTAAGTCAACTTAGCTGGTAAAATCATGGCACATAAACAGTATTCTATTTCCTATTTATTCAGCACATAAAGAGATCACATGGCCACAGACAATCATTTAGTTGGTAGCCTAAATTTGTAGACATCAAACACAAGGACCCTGACCATGGCACAATGTCAATATTGCAATAGCAGCATTCATTTCATAATAACTTTGCAACATCCACATGAAGGCAGTAACACATATGGTGCAACTGGCAAGCTCTACAAGATTCCACATTGGAAGATTGTTCCCTACCAGTATTTTTAAGTATCTGTATGTTTAGAGTAGCCAGCAATAAACTAACTGTACTGAATATCATCTTTAGTCAGATATTGTAAAAGTTGCCGTGCTGCAATCTTTTTACTAGATCAAAAAATATATCTTTGTATTTAAAAAAAATATAAGTATTGCATCGGCTGTTAATTGAAAGCAGACAGGATCCTGCGAAGCAGTTTGTAGTTTGTCAATCGGGTTCAAGTCTGGGCTCTGGCTGGGCCACTCAAGGACATTCACAGAGTTGTCTTGTAGCCACTACTTTGTTATCTTGGCTGTGTGCTTAGGGTTATTGTCCTGTTGGAAGATGAACCTTCACCCCAGTCTGAAGTCTAGAGCGCTCTGGAGAAGGTTCAGCAAAGATGTCTCTTTATATTGCTGCATTCGTCTTTCCCTCGATCCTGACTAGTCTCCCAGTTCCTGCCGCTGAAAAACATGCCCATAGCATGATGCTGCCACCACCATGCTTCACTGAGGGATGGTATTGCCCAGGTGATTAGCGGTGCCTGGTTTCCTCCAGACATGATGCTTGCCATTCAGGCCATAGAGTTCAATCTTTGTGTCATCAGACCAGAGAATTTTCTTTCTCATGGTCTGAGAGTCCTTCAGGTGCCTTTTGGCAAACTCCAGGCAGGCTCTCGTGCCTTTTGGCTTCCATCTGGCCACATCATACAGGTCTGATTGATGGTTGTTCTTCTGGAAGGTTCTCCTCTCTCCACAGAGAAATGCTGGTGTTCTGTCAGAGTGACCATTGGGTTCTTGGTCACATCCCTGAAGAGGCCCTTCTCCTCCGATCGCTCAGTTTGGACGGGAGGCCAGCTCGAAGGAGTACTGGTGGTCCCAAACTTCTTCCATTTACAGATGGTGGAGTCCACTGTGCTCATTGGGACCTTCAATGCTGCAGATATTTTTCTGTAACCTTTTCTGTACCCTTTCCCAGATCTGTGCCTCAGATACAATACTCTCAGAGGTCTACAGACAAGTGCTTAAACTTCATGGCTTGGTTTGTGCCCTGACGTGCACTATTAACCCATGGGACCTTTTATAGAAAAGGTGTGTGCCTTTCCAAATCATGTCCTATCAACTGAATTTACTACAGGTGGACTCCAATCAGGTTGTGGAATCATCTCTAGGATGTTCAGTGGAAACAGGATGCACCTGAGATTAATTTTGAGTGTCATGGCAAAGGTTGTGAATATTTATGTACATGTGCTTTTTTCGTTTTTATATTTAATAAATTTGCTAAGATTTCAAACACACTTCATTCACATTGTCATTATGGGATATCGTTTGTAGAATTCTGAGGTAGATAATGAATTTAATGCATTTCGGGAATAAGGGTGTAACATAACAAAAAGTGGAAAAAGTGAAGCGCTGTGAATACTTTCCAGATGCACGGTAAGTAAGCATGGTCTGGATCCAGTTTCTGATCAGGGATTAAATAACAGACCAGACTTGTTTCGTCTGTCTTTCGGCAGTCAGCTTTGTGTCCTGTAATCCAGTATCCAAGGGAATCACAGTTTGCGTGTTATGATCTAAAGGGGCCGCTGCATTGCATTGTACCAGGTGATGGTCTGGGCGCTGTCTATATGTCTGTGTGTGTATGTATTGTGTGACATATCTAATATATCTCCAACAAGGAAAACCATTCTTCATAGAGGGGGGTGGGCGAAGTGTCGGGAGGGGGTGAGACAGGGTGAGACAGATTAAATCCGTACAAACTGACGAGGCACAACTTCAATCCATCGTTCCCTCACCATTACACCAACGGGAGCAGCCGCTACAGCCCAGAGAAGGCAGGCATGATGTCGGTGTCAGTGAATGGGCTGTTATTGTTCCCCTTTCTTGCAAATTGCGACAATGTGTGTTTGTTTCCGTCTGTTCTTGTTGGTGTGCCTCAAGCAACCGGTGCCTATTAATCGTTAAGCACCTCTCCAGGAGTGCCACAGATGGCATTATGCTACAAGGAGCTGCCAAAAGGGCATGTGCCATGAGGTTGGCCAGGGAACAGACCAGTGTTTCAGTGCCGTGCTATTGAGTGCGGAAAGGCAGGTAGCCTTGCGTTTATGAGCAAGATCAAATCACTGAGCTGGTAAAAAATGATTCATGCCTTAAGCTAGGTAGTTATGTTTCTGAATCTCTCTTTAAATACCACTATTAAATGGCCACAGTTAGCGAAAGCACATCTCTGGATGAAGACGGACGGTCGTTCACGTGTCAGTTCTATGTGGGAACATGGCGTCTTAACCACATAATTACATTTCGTTGTGCCTTGTTGAAACAAAAAATGTGTTTAGGTCATCAAATAGATTTCGTCTTAAAGGAAAACAGTGAATTTCTGCTGTTCTTTCATGAATGAAAAGATTGAAATGAAAAGGTTGCAATGTATTGAAATCTGTGATAGTGGTTGGCAAACAGAACCTCTGATAAAGGGTCAGGGGTCATGGGTAGGGGTCGGCACCGGTAACCTTATTTGATATAAATTATAGTAAAATGTAATAGAGTGAGACGGTACATTGACCATATTGGAGTGTTTTGATATCCATCATCACGTGTGTACGTTTTAATGTGTTTAAATGGACACACAGTTGCTTTCCCAGTTATTGACATTACAATTAAAAAGTTATATTATATTATATATATTATTTTCACATAACCACATGTAACATGGACTTGCGGTGTTCATATAAAAAGGAAAATAAAAGGAAAAATACAACTTCCGTGTCCATTGTTCAAAGTGAACTTTAGCCAATCATTAATGTGATGTTGTATATTTTTCTACGAAGGATGTGAGGGCATAAAAATGCAAAACTGTATTATCACCAGGGCCTCAAATGAACACCTTCAAACTAAACACATTTTGGAAGCAGTATTTTCTGTAGGGGCACCACATTGGCAGATAGTCTAACAGTCAGTGTAGCAGTTGGCTCACTTTTTATCAAATGTGACTGTTAAAAAGGGGATTAACACTGATTTAATCTATTGCAGTAAAAATAAACTTGTGCTCAGGTTAAGTTGAAATTACATTTTTAAATAGGATATTAATTGTGCGTGTTTAAACTGTGGACCCATTGCCTTGTGATCCCTAGATAACAAACTGAACAGAGAAGGTCTGAATGGGTAGTTGCTGTATCAATTTGAAAGTTGAAAAAACATACTTATGTCACCTTTCACAACACATTCAAATGGAATGAATATTTGCAAAGGCCTACTTGAAAATACAGTTTTGCTTCTGAATTTGGACACAGATCACACACCCGTACATTGGAAAACAAACAACTGATTTGTCATTTCAACATTTTGTACCCATTGGCATCTCTATTCCTCCATGTATTTGTTTAAAAACACTTTCAGCATGCAGCCGCACATTGTGAATAGACGAAGCACTGGTAATACGGGTCCTGACCTAACTTGTCTGGAGACGTGCGTTTTTTGAACTTTTAAAGGACGACAAGGAACATTGAGTACTCAGAAGCCGCAGTAAAAACAGGAAGCGGCTCACATTAAGACAGTCTGCGCTCACCGGCCACTTCATTAGGTACACATTGCTAGTAACTGGTTGGAACTGCTTTTTCCTTCAGAACTTCCTCAATTCGTCATCGCTTAGATTCAACGTGCTGGAAACATTCCTCAAGAGATTTTTGTCCATATTTAAATTATTGCATTATGCGCATGCTGCAAATTTGTTGGATGCACATCCATGATGTGAATCTCCCGTTCTACCACATCTTAAAGGTGCTCAATTGGATTGAGATCTGGTGACTGTGGAGGACATTTGAGTAAAGTGAACTCACTGTCATGTTCAAGAAACTAGTTTCAGATGATGTGAGCTTTGTGATCTGGCGCATTATCCTGCTGGAAGTATCCATTAGAAGATGGGTACACTGTGGTCATAAAGGGATGGACATGGTCAGCAACAATACTCAGGTAGGCTGTGGCACTTAAATTATGCTCATTTGGTATTAAGGGGTCCAAAGTGTACCAAGAAAATATCCCTTACACATTTTACCACCAACATCCTGAACCGTTGATACACGGCAGGATAGATCCATGCTTTTTTTACACATTTTTATTTATTACAGGTACAACAATGACGAACGGAAAAAAGTACATTTGGTAAAGTTCGGAAATCCATGCTTTCATGTTGTTTATGCCAAATTCTGACGGTGCCATCTACATGCTGCAGGGGAAATCAAGTCTCATCACATCAGGCAACATATTTCCGATCTTCTATTGTTCAATTTTGGTGGGGCCGTGCAATCTGTAACCTTAAGTTTCCTGTTCTTAGCTGAGAGGAGTGGCACCGGTGTGGTCTTCTGCTGCTGTAGTCCATTTGCTTCAAGGTTTGCCGTGTTTTGCATTCAGAGATACTCTTCTACAGACCTTGCTTGTAACGAGTGGTTATTTGAGTTACTGTTGCCTTTCTATCAGCTTGAACCAGTCTGGACGTTCTCTTCTGACCTCTGCCATCAACCAGATTTTTCGCCTAGACAACTGCCTCTTACTGGAAATAGTCTCTTTTGGACCATTCTCTGTAAACACTACAGGCGGTTGTGCCGGAAAATCCCAGTAGATTTGCACTATAAAAAAATACACAAACTGAAGCCCATCTGGCACCAACAACTATGACAGGTTCAAAGTCACTTAATCTCCTGTCTTCCCCATTCTGACACTTGGTTTGAACTTCAGCAGATAATCTTCATCATGTCTACATGACTAAATGCATTGAATGGCTGCCACGTGATTGGCTGATAGATAATTGTGTTACCGAGCAGTTGAACTGGTGTATCTAATGAAATGTTTGTAAGTGTATATGCGACAATCACCTATTTCAACCACCTAAAATCACCCATCATTAAACACTAATACGACAAAACACAACAAAATAAATGACTTCATTGACGTTTTTCCTTTAATGCTTTTTTTCCTTATTTAGATGTGTTACGACTGGATCCATCTGATGTAAATCAAAGCAGCTGTAACGCAGCACTTTAGAGGACAAATCCTTTGATCTTGGAATATGTTGGGGTGCAGTATGGTATCTGGAATATTTATGTAATTCACAAAAGCTATCTATTTTTAATACAGATCTCAAGCTTACAATTCTCCAGTGGATTATTATCCTTCTCGGTATATAAAATAAAACTGTGGTTCGATTTTTTTGAAAATGTGTAGCTGCCGTATCTGCGCTACTGGTTCGGTGCCAGTGACTACAACTGAGTTACTAAGTCTAAATCTGAACAACCACAAACACTTTCTAGGTAAACAGACTCTCAACACTAGATTGCCAGAATAAAACCCAGAGTCCTCATGGATCACATTTAGTTTACCTAAAATATTATGAATAAATAATTGCACAGACGAGATGACTGGTTCGCAAACCGCATTGTTACACACGCGGGCCAGGTGGATCAGTTAGTTTACCTTAAATCTTAAGACTAAATAAATCCACAGATGAGACAATAATTGCTTCTAAAACCACATTGCAATCCACGGACCAACCATGAGGATTATCAATGATCATTCCAGCACTGATATTTCCTCTGTTCTCAAAAGAAGGGGAACTTCCCAAGTACAATTGAAATCTATTTTTAACTGGCTTCTCTCATAATTCTGCGATGAAGCACAACATAAAGTCAACATGGAGGAAAGAGAGAGAAATAGAGAGAAAGTAAAGAAAGTAAAAAGAATGAGATTGTGAGAATAAAAGAAATGGTGTCTGTGAGAGAGAGTGATACAGAAGGTGACAGGGTGACAGGAGTGTCTGAGTGTGAGATGGAGAGAAATGGGAAATGGGGATAGAGGAAAACACTTTCAGGGGAAGAGGAGGAAAGCACAGTCCAGCCTGGCCCAGATGAAGGGTGCTGGCAACCCACTGTGGCAGAAACACCCAAACAAAAGGATCATTTATTGGAGGAGGAAAAAGAGGGAGGAGCAAGGCCCTAGAGAGGGAGGGGACACTGTAGAGGCATTTAGTAGCAGTGTGAGCTAGTGAAACGCTGGCGCTCTCTCAACATTCAAAGCCAACGTGTAACATTCCCCCCCACGCTGCCTCTGTGACTCGACCATGCTAACACGCACAGAGATCTACCCATGAGGGCTCACTGTGGTGGGCTAGCACTCACACTAACATTCTCCATATAGACCCACTGTGGTGGGCTAGTGCTAATGTTAACATTCTTCATATAGACCCACTGTGGTAGGCTAACAGCATAAACATTTTCCTTTAAGCCCACTGGGTGATATCTAGCAAAAGCTTAGTCTCCAAAAAACTTTCACAGCTACTACAGTGTTAATTAGTTTAACTTAATTTTACCAGGTAAGTTGACATATTCTCATTTGCATCAATGGCCTGGGGAGGGAAGTGGGATGAATGAGCCAATTGAAAGCTGGTGATGATTAGGTTGCCATTATGGCATGAGACCCAGATAGGAAATTTGTCCAGGACACTGAGGTTTTAACACTTCTACTCTTACGAATAGTGCCATGGCATCTTTAGTGACCACAAAGTTAGGACGCCCATTTATTGTCCTATTGGAAAGATGGTGCTCTACACAGGGCAGTTGTCCCTTTCACTGCCTTGGGGCATTGGGAATTATCTTTAGACCAGAGGGAAGAGTGCCCCCTACAGGCCCGCCAACACCACTTCCAGCAGCATTGGTCTCCCATCTAGGGACTAACCAGGCCAGACCCTGCTTAGCCTAAGAAGAAACCAGCAGTGGAATATAGGCGCTATGCTGCTGGTATGTTATGAATCCCAACTAGGGTAACATCAAAACTGCAGACAGACTCCTCTAATGAGCCAGTTCAGGTAGGAAAGGAAGCCCTTCTCTTACAGAGAGAATGGTTGTCTCCTTCTCAGCGATAAATCTGAATTTGGTTCATCAGAAAAATAGAAGTAAAATACAGTAAGTTGGAGACATTGCTATGTTTGTTTGCTGGTTAGACATCTTCTCAAGATTGTAAAGTTAACATGCATCTGTTTTAAGTGTGTATGTCTGTGTGTGTACTGCTGGGTAATCCGCCATCAGGTGAGCTCCTTACAACCACAGATTGATAGAACAGCTGGGGGACCCTAGGTTTATCAAAATAGGCCATGATTTTATCTCAGTAGAATAGATAGTAACAGCAGAAAGAAAGGGAGAGACAAAGACACAGACAGATACGATGAAAGAGATCATAATAGGAGCAGGAAATTACTCTCACCTGTACCATCTTTGTTTCCGTTCTGATGCGTCCGCAGTTCCTCGGACTTGTAGAAGTCGATGCTGGCATAGGTGTTCAGGTTGGAGCCTCCACCGGTACCAACTCCAGCCCCGGACACGGCTGGCCCTGCTCCACCATTCACTGTGGCAAAGAGGCGAGGGAGGACGGCTTGGGTGTTTGAGGACCCATCTAGAGCTGAATGAGGGCTCTCTTTGTTGGCCAAGTCCAAGTCTATGTAATTCAGGCCCTGCTCCATGGACAGAGCCTGGGTTGCGGGGAGGCCAGGCCCAGGGTGGAGGAACTGCGATGGGAGATGCTCGACCGATGCTGCGTTACCCCACAGCATGCCTTCAAACCCCAGCCGGCGGGCCATGGCCTGGGCCTGCTCCGGGAAAAGGGAGGCGGCAGACGCCGAATTGGAGGAAGCGGAAGATGAGGAGGAGGAGGAGGGAAGAGAGGGGGAGGGGAGGAAGGTTTCGGAACAGTGGCGCCTGCGTCCTTGGGGGTCGGCTCGGATGACTTTAGCGCCATGGTCCGGGTTTGGGCCCGTTCTGTTTAAGGGGAAGTCCAGACCAAGGTTGAGGATCGGGACAGGCAGGTCGGACCGGGCTGGGGATGGGTCCTTGGGGGAGGTGCTGTTCGATGTGGAGCTAGGAGCGGCATTCTTGTTTCGACTGAAGGCCATCTCTGTATAGTCCCCGCAAGAGGGCGGAGACTCACGCCGAGTGGCCACAGGGTCGGGTTGTCCGTTTATCACAGGTTCTGCATCTGCCCCCTCGAGACACCCTTGCTGCAGTTGTTCCACGTTGCCCTCGTTGCGGGCCTTGGGAGCCAGGGCTTTCGGTGGGGGGGTGGGAGGCGTGGGGAAGGAGGGGAAGCCCAGAGGTGTCAGGGAGAGTGGTGATGGGGACGGAGAGGGCCCCAAGTCCATGTTGACATACTCAGAGCTGGACGGGGTGGTGAGGGGTGTGAGGGGGGTGGAGGGGCTGCTGGAGAGGGGCTGAAACCCCCCCATGCAGGACGTGGGCCTGTGTGAGGGACACTGGCTGTAGCTTTGTCTGAATCCCCTTCCTCCGCCACTGCCTTTGGAGCTTTTGTCCTCCTTGAACTCGATGCTGACATACTCCCCTGGACTCTTGGGCTCTGGGGGGAGCGGGTTTTCCCGCACCCTGGGGAGTGTGTTTGCTTTGGAGACGTCCACAAACAAGCTGACCGGCCGCGTCCTGTGCCCCCCCTGCTGGCCCTGCTTGGGGCATGCCCTTCTCTGCTGGAGGAGCCCCGAGTCTTTAGACTGAGCCCCCCCACTGGAGGGACCTGCACCCTGGGGAGCTCGCTCCTCGTTCTCCCCCAGGCTCTCACTGCTCGCGGAGCTGGATGAGTAGGAGGACGAGGAAAGGGACAGGTGTCGACCTTGGACCGCACCCAAATTGGGGTCCTGACGACCCCCGACCCCCCTGCCGACTCCTTTAATATCAGCACTCCCATTGGTTCTCCTCCCTCGGCCAGGGCCATCCTCAAAGTGTCCAACAGAGGGCATGTGTTTATAGGACCGGGGAAGTGAATAGTAGGAGTAGACCATCTTCGGGGTGTGTTGATGTGGGTGAGGGTCAGGTTGAGGTGGATGCTCAGAGGGAGGGGGGCTACTGCACACCGAGCGAGCACTGATAGGGGACATGTTCATGTAGTCGCTGCCCGCCCGGCTGTCAGCACTGCTGCTGCCAGCCCAGGTCCCTCCTCCCAGGCCGCCACCGCCACGCTGGTCCGGGGAGCAGCTGCTGTTGGGTGACATCATCATATAGCCATCACCCGCGGGTGCCTGGATTTGCTGCGGCGACGACACGCTGTTATTGGGTGTCATGGCCATGTAGTCGTCTGCCGGCTTGGACTCCGAATCAGCCACAGACAAGGAGAGGGAATGGCTGAGGGTGACAGGTGGCTGGGTCACTCCTCCTGGTAGCATAGACATGTAGCCGTTATCACGCATTACACCTCCAACCCCTCCACCTCCTAGCTCTCCAGCTACTTCCAGGTACCCACCTCCCCCTCCACCGGGGCTCATCTCGGAATCTCTCCGCGATGAGGAGGAAGAGGAGGTAGTGGTGAAGGACTCCCTGCTGGTGCTGCGTGACATTATGGCGTATTCGGCAGCGTCCTCGTCCGGCTCCTCCTCCCCTCTCCGCGGGCGAGGGGCCAGGCGCTCCAGAGCCATGGGCGGAAGGGATGCTCGCTTGCTCATCAGACGCCTCTCAGCTTCGCATTCCCGGCTTGAAGAGCGCCGCAGGACCCTCCTTGTCAGGGGCTGCTGAGAAGGGGCGGAGCTGGGCGCTTCGGCTGGCAGAGACCCAGCTGTTGTAGATCTACCATCTCTGCCAGCTCCTCCACCACGCTGGCCCATTAGGATGTAGTTAGCAGCCTCATCGTGGCTGTCTAGGCCGCCCAAACCGGATGAGCCCACGGTTATGTTTGGAGAAGGGGCCAGGAGGGAGTGGGATGAGTGCTCACCAGGGCTAGAGCCATACTCATCGGAGGAGCCGTAGTCGCTGGGGGAGCCCGACACCGAAGCGTTGTGGGATGGGACCCTGCTGTACACACCGGCCCCAGAACTAACTCCTCCGGTCCCCCCCATAACTGCGCCAAACTCAGAGCCGTGGCCGGAGCTGGAGGACAGGCTGGGCGCGGGGGAGGGAGCTGGGGTGGAGACAGAGCGCATCAGGCCTAGAGGGTTGTTCTTGGCCTGGGTGGGTGCTGAGCGAGCAGACTTGGACCTGAGGATGGGCGTGTTGGAGCAGGACCCATTGGGGGTCAGACTGGAACTCTGCCCCGCACCTCCACACGCCACCTCATCACCTCTGCCACCGTCGCTGGCTGGGCCTGATCTGGGAAAGCTGTGGTGGGTGGCGGGCGAAGCGTTGGCACTGTTGCCCCCAGTGCCAACTCCTCCGGGTGGCTCAGTGCGTGGCCTGCGGGTGAAGCCCACCTGACTGGGTGGTGGGTTAGGGTGGTGGCGTCGAGAGGGGACACTGATGGGGTTGGAGGCGGTGGCTCCGCCACCCGGCCCAGAGTTGGACTGGGACTTGCTACGCTGGCGGAACTCCTCACTTAGGGCCTTCATGGCTTCTAGCAGTGTCTCATGCATGTTCTGGGCCACCACTGAGTCATCCACCTACGAGGCAAAAGGAGATTTGAGCTAGCAATCACACGCGCTTCTCTATAATCCATAATGGTATACCAAACAATCATTACTTACACTCCTTTTGAGATTAACAAAATGAAATAGTATGCATTACGATAAGTACACTTGTTGCGTATTAACTCATAGTAATGCTAGACCTGTGTTATATCTCACCTGCATCCAGAACTCCCCTGGGCCCGTGACCGCGGAGCGACCCACCTCCACGAAGAAGAAGTTCTCAGAGTGGCCGCAGCGCCGCACATTCATCAGCTGCAGGACAACGGCAGCGGCGTCCGAGTTGAGCTTGACAAAGTTGACCGTCTTGTCGGTCAGGCACAGCCGGTAGATGCCCACCAAGTTCTTGGCCTGACCCAAACCTTTGGGCCACACCTTGACCTGCCACACCTCCTTGAAGGCAGGACCTGGGGTAGGTACACCATAGTCCCCTCCAGCAGTCTCTGTAGCAGGAGTCTTACCTGGAGTGAGAGAAAGTGGAAGAGGTTGTTGTGGGTTTGTAAGGACATTCACAAAGGAACAGAAGAGTACAAAACCAAGAGTGTAAAAGACCATCATGTCTGTTGTGCATCAGTTACCATAGGGAATGCAAGGTGGTGAGAGCTCCACTATATACCCAGCCCACCAGAGTTAGCGTCTGCCATTATAAAAGCTGTGCTGATATCAGGATTTTTGCAAATTCTGAACAATCCGCTTTTCACGCAAGCATGCAGTGGCTTGTAGCCCTGTTCACTCTGCACCTGCATGTTCCAACTCTGTCGCCCACTGGCTGGATACACACATGTAACACAAACAAACACATACATGCCAAGTACACACACACACACCTGTATAGAAAACTGTTGGAAGATTCAGGCACTTAAGAAAGATGAAGACTATGAAAAAAGCCCTTTCTATATGCTTGGTTGGTATTTGCAAGTTTGAAATTCCTACTAAAACATTAATCGGCCTATAGAAAACTCTGTTATTTCACTGTATCGACTTCCCTAGACAGTTTGAAGACATTTAAATTGTTCCAAACAGAGAGACGACCACACCTTAGTTAAAACTAAGCTCACCTAGTCTGATAGGGAACAATGGAATTCTCTGTTAATGGTAAGACCCAGAACACCTGTTTTAATAACAGCTTCAGGCGAAAAGAAATGCGTGTGTGGGGGGGGGGGGGGTCAATGAGTCCTTGACTTGACTAAAATGGTCCAAAATGACTAGCTCTAAAAAAACGTAAACTGACAGAGAACCACCACACTTCCGTAATCTCCAACGTTATTATCAAAATAACAGAGAATGTCTATGATGCCTAACTGTTTTATTCTATAACAGAAACAGTAAAAAAACATGACTCGATGTCCCTGCATGTATTACTGCATCTTTACTGTGCCTTTTCATTAACCCAGCGATGGTAACCATATGGATATAAAGAAACCTTCAGCACGAAGCCTTGGCCTCCACTATGACTAACATTTCCACGCCCGCTTCCAAAACATTTAGTTGTGGTCGTGGAATGGGAAACCTGCATGTGTGTGTTCTCCTGGCTTTCCTTTCTTTAAATGGATGATGAACCATGATTTTAAGCCGCACCAGAATAGCTGTTCCGTTCTTTTGGAAGCTATGCCAGGCTTAGTCAGAAAACCAGCGGCTGTGTACAAGACATGTACCCTACATTAGATGAGTCACTCTGGGCCACGCATGACTATTTAATAGACTGCTGCATGTGTGTGTGTGTGTGTGTGTGTACGTGTGAGTGTGTGTGTGTTGTACCAGCTGTATTTGGATTTACTACAGCAAAGAGATTTGGACTAAGAAGGATGAGCGTATACAGAGTCAAATATAAAATTAACGTAAGCAGGCTTTTGATGGAAATGCCTGACATTCAAAACCTGACTATGGTGTAATGGAAGTGAAATATACCCCCTTCATCTAGTTTACTTTGTTTTGTCTCAATGGAGGCCAACTCACCCTGACACATGTCTATCTAACCATATCAATATCTAGTCTACCTCACTATGCGACTAGTCTACCTCAACATGTCACTATCTATGCCAGGTGTCTCCAATCCTGGTTCTACAGAAGAGCTACTGTTCTGACCAAACATAATGTAGCCTCATTCAGCATATCAACTAGCTAATGATTAGAATCAGATGTAACATATTACGGTTGGACTGAAAACATTCCAGACCATTGCTCTCCTGGACCAGGGTTGGACATCCCCAATCTAGGCCACCTAACCAGGTCACTATCTATTCTCTCACAATGTCACCTAGACTACATCAACATGTCACTATTTACTTAAATATCGCAAGCCAGACTGCTACTTACGCAATCTGAATGTCTACAGCATTCACCTCTTACACTCCAAGGGCCAGATTACATTTAAAAAGTAACCTACACAACTTGGCTACCGTATACACTCACCTAAAGGATTATTAGGAACACCCGTTCAATTTCTCCCTAATGCAATGATCTACCCAACCAATCACATGGCAGTTGCTTCAATGCCTTTAGGGGTGTGGTCCTGGTCAAGACAATCCCCTGAACTCCAAACGGAATGTCAGAATGGGAAAGAAAGGTGATTTAAGCAATTTTGAGCGTGGCATGGTTGTTGGTGCCAGACGGGCCTGTCTGAGTATCTCACATTCTGCTCAGTTACTGGGATTTTCACGCACAACCATTTCTAGGGTTTACAAAGAATGGTGTGAAAAGGGAAAAACATCCAGTATGCGGCAGTCCTGTGGGCAAAAATGCCTTGTTGATGCTAGAGATCAGAGGAGAATGGGCCGACTGAATCAAGCTGATAGAAGGGCAACTTTGAATGAAATAACCACTCGATACAACAGAGATATGCAGCAAAGCATTTGTGAAGCCACAACACGCACAACCTTGAGGCGGATGGGCTACAACAGCAGAAAACCCCACCGGGTACCACTCATCTCCACAACAAATAGGAAAGAGGCTACAATTTGCAAGAGCACACCAAAATTGGACAGTTGAAGACTGGAAAAATGTTGCCTGGTCTGATGTGTCTAGATTTCTGTTGAGACATTCAGATGGTCGAGTCAGAATATGGCGTAAACAGAATGAGAACATGGATCCATCATGCCTTTTTACCACTGTGCAGGCTGGTGGTGGTGGTGTAATGGTATGGGGGATGTTTTCTTGGCACACTTTAGGCCCCTTAGTGCCAATTGGGCATCGTTTAAATGCCACGGCCTACCTGAGCATTGTTTCTGACCATGTCCATCCCTTTATGGCCACCATGTACCCATCCTCTGATGGCTACTTCCAGCAGGATAATGCACCAACTAACACTATCTGGTCACTTTATGCTCTCTACATCTGATGTAGCAGAATTCAAATGCACCTTAAAAGCAATTTTCCATGCCAAATCTATAATATTTACTACTTCTACTGTTGTACATTTTCCAGACCACTGCTCAGTACATAGCTTTTATTATTATTATTACTATTGTCATTATTATTTTAAAATTCTTATATTGTTGTAATTCTTGTTTATAAGCCCACTGCATAGAATCGCCATGTCAAAAGAATTTCTCTGCATAGGATGATGTATGTTATTCGATGCATATGATAAATAAACAACTTTGACCACCATGTCAGAAAGCTTGAATCATTCCAAATTGGTTTCTTGAACATGACAATGAGTTCACTGTACTAAAATGGCCCCCACAGTCACCAGATCTCAACCCAATAGAGCATCTTTGGGATGTGGTGGAACGGGAGCTTCGTGCCCTGGATGTGCATCCCACAAATCTCCATCAACTGCAAGATGCTATCCTATCAATATGGGCCAACTTTCTAAAGAATGCTTTCAGCACCTTGTTGAATTAAAGCAGTTCTGAAGGTGAAAGGGGGTCCAACACAGTATTAGTATGGTGTTCCTAATAATCCTTTAGGTGAGTGTAGATGCCTGAACAACTTTGTATGGAAATTAGCTCACAGTGGAGGGACAGGGACAAAAACAAGGATGGAGGTGACATCACTGCTTTTCAGTTACTGCCCCACCTATGCAAAGTCATGATTGGTTGTAAAGGTTGGCGGTCTGAAGAGAATGTCACTGAAACTTGTTTTTTTACTAAAAAATTTACTTATAACAGACCTTGTGTGGTTTATCCAAGTTCTGGCAACACAAAACTACCATCTACTCTACCTCACCATGTCACTACTCCAGGGTTTGTCAAATCACTATCTAGTCTACTTCACCATGTACCTACCTAGACTACTCAGGTCCTAAATAATTCCACCTATCAGAATGTTTATGAATACAGCCTTATGAATTAGCTGTCATGTTACCCACTTCAAAAGCCCTGCAAGATTCTTCTTTTATCTTGGGTCTGGCAAAGGGCATGCTTTCCCCTGCAAAATTTTACACGGGCATGGAGGATTGTGCACACACACTTACCTTCAGCTGTGAGCAGGGCAGCTGAAACCAGGTGACAATCGAATATCTCTTAACCTTAAAAGTGTTAAGAATATATCCAACTAACCCTTCCAACATCCTAAAAAACACTTCAAAATGTTCCTTAAGAAGGTTTTTTGATATTACCAGTACATAGAAGTGTGTGAATTATAGATGTGACGGCCGTTCCTCTTTAGGAACCTCTTCCTAACAGCCCATACAGGGCCAGGAATGGTGAAGGAATAAGGTTTTAGCTCACGCAATGGAGCCAGGTGATCGTATTGTACCTTGAAGTCCAGTACACAGACAATTCACTTCCTTCATATGAAAACTGAGGCCTTCACAAACACACATGAATATACAGTATTTCGGTCTTTTTAGGGACTGTTAAACAAACACGGGTTCCCTAACCCTAAACTTAACATACTTAAACCTAAAAGTAACTCTAATTCTAACGCTAACCCCAAGTTTTACCTTAAACCTAAGCCGTAAATGTAATTTTCTAATCCAGGTAGTTCATGTTTTACTATCATTGTGAATATCAATGTGTGAATTTCAATGTGAATCAAAAGCACACAGATACAAAGCAATAACTGACGATACCTTCTTGATGTTTCATAACATTACAGAATGCCAATAACAGATTCAGCTCGACATTGGGCACCTGGACTAGATCTAGCATCCCTCTGGTGGAACACTTTGTTCTTGTTAGCACAACAGAGGTAATGCAGGGTTTATGGCAACATTTGAATTCATTACTTTTTCACGTGGCTAATCTGTGGCTAGAGCCAAATACAGCATGAAAAGTACACATTCTACTCTATTCCTACAGCCTGTCATTACTGTATTTCAACTTCATGACAACCTTATTACAACCTTACTCTGACATTCCGATTCAAACGTGATTAATGGATGTAACCATCTGCGGTTTGAACACACACATCTTTTTCTACAAAATAACAAATTTACTACAACCTTCGCACAACCGCTCCCTCATTTTGGCTACAACATGTTGCAATGAAAGTCCAGCAAACCTTACACAGCTCATTTCATTCAATATTAACTTAACAATATTAACTTTATTTTGTCCCCCTCGACTATTAAGACACAAGTATTAGCATTTACACAAATTATAGAGTATATGTATATGGTCATAACTGATGAAAAATTGAATGCTGAGAAATATACATTTTTTCATCATGTTTGCCAATTCAGAAAAATGGCATAAACATTCTATTTTAGCATTGACAGTAAATTCTCTTTAGCACACACTTCTCAGTTCTAACATTATTAGGTTAGCCATATTAGGGTCATACTGCTAACCCAGTTTAAGGTGCTAAAATTATTTTTGACAGATTAATATTATGCACAATTTTGCAGTTATACTTAGTAGAAGGTAGCATATCCTTTGAATGCAATGATTCATCACCAGATGCGATTGAGATATTATTCTAGGTGAGGCTCTGCAAAGCCATTACTGCAGCCTTCACCAGTTCCTGTTTGGTATGGGGCCTCTAATTTTCTCCAAACTTTCCACTTGCCCTCACTCTGCAAACATGTTAATCTATGTTGCATCTGTACAAAACCAACCCCAAAACTCTGCAGCCTTTAGAATGTTTTTAAGCTGTTTGTTGGGTGTTTTTACACCGACCATTACAGCCTTGTGTGGTTGGTGTGACTAACACATGATCAATTTTTTCTGTTCATTACGGTGAACACTCGCTGGTCATCCAATGAGGAGATCTTCTATAGTCTAGCTGGTCATGTGCCTTTGGATAGTTCACCAGTCTCATGTTTCCTCTTAAGGTACTCAATACTACTTTGGCATGCCTCGTGTTGTCTCAGATCAAAATTGTTCATGAATATTCTTCTAGAAATCAAGCTTCCACGGCATTAACACTTCTATGGTCTTCAAGTTGTCAGGCACCAGAAACAGAATCCAACTGCAAACTCCTGAGTCAAGTCTAGGCTAGTCATTAGAGATGTCTTTAAGTCACTGCATGCAAGTCTAAGTCAAGTCTAGGCTAGTCATTAGAGATGTCTTTAAGTCACTGCATGCAAGTCTAAGTCAAGTCTCAAGTCTTAGGTTAACCGTGAGCGAACAGCTCTTTATGTTCTGAAAACAATGTGCATTCTCCCTTTTTACATTCAACGAGGATACAAAAGTTAGCAGGCTATCAATGCTTCTGCTGCAGTAATTTAGTTAGTTAGCTATCACAACTTTATGCTACTAGCTAGTTTTCTATGTTACCTAGATAATGTGATGTTATGTTACTTACCTACTGACTAAGTCTGACTAACCTCTCTCTGTGTCACTTCAAGTGGCGCAAGAAATTTGATGTTGTGGTAGCTACATCTCTGCCCCATTTCAATTGTAAAATCTTCATAGCCAAAAGCTATTACAAATGGAACAAGTGCACTTCCAATTGCCATTTAGGCTGGTTTCTTCCCACTCATTTCTCTGAGGAGAACTGTCGCTAACGTTACCTACTGTAGGTGACTTTCAACTTTAATCGCTTCAGCTGTCAAAGAGCAATTTTTAAATGCTTAGTCAAATTTAGGTGGAAACTACCTAAGAGCCCTAAATAGTTAACTGCATGTGGACAGGGTTGGGTAGGTTACTTTATAAATGTAATCAATCATAGTTACTAGACACCCATTCACAATTGTAATCAATGCCATCATTTTTGGATTACCCAAAATCAGTAACGTAATCTGATTACTTTCCATATTTTTTAGTACCATCCACTACTCCATCCATCTGAACCATCCAGGGTTGCACAGCACTCATCAGTAAACAAGACTGCTTGAAAATTAGTCCTCATGTATTTCTTTGCCCACTGCAACCTATTCTGCTTGTGAGCATTGGTTAGGGGTGCCCTAATAGTAGATTTATGCACAACTGCAAGCCTCTGGAGGATCCTACACCTTGAGGTTTGCAGGACCCTAAAGGCCCCAGCAGCTTCAAATACCTGATTGCTGCTTTGTAATGACATTTTAACAGCTTCTCTCTTAATCCAATGAATTTGTCTGGCAGTAACCTTCCTCATTATGCCTTTATCTGCACAAACCCGTCTGTGCTCTGAATCAGCCACAGATTTCTTCAAAGTACGATGATCAGGCTTATGTTTTCATGAAATATCTAATGTTTTTATACCTTGTCCAATGCATTGCACTATTTGACGCTGATCCGCAGCAGAGAGATCCTTTTTCTTTCCCATTTAGCTTGAATGCTGTGGCCTGCTTAATAATGTGGAACATCCTTCTTAAGTAGTTTCCCTTTAATTGGGCTCACCTGGCAAACTAATTATCACAGGAGTCTGAGATTGATTTCAGTGATCCAAAGAGTTAATATTATGACAATTAATTCCAATTTCCATAATGATTTGGAATGCGGTGTATATACAATATTACGTAATCATTTTGATTCATTATTTGACAAAAGCATATAGAACATTTTGATAATTTACCACCAAAAACTGCAGTTTGGTAAGTGTGAACCAATCATGCAATTCACTTATAATGGTGACTATGACAGTGATAAAAAACTTAACACAATTTACATTATTATTTATTATATTTGAAGCTGTTATACAGAATGCCTTAGGTTATTGAAACATTTTTCAATAGGCAATCGACTACTCCAAAATGTAAAAGTATCTAAAGATAATCCTAATTATTTTTTTTTAAAAGTATCTGTAATCTGATTTTTAAAAATGCCAGTAATTTAACTAATTACAGTTACGCTACCTTTGTTCTGTAATCTGATTATTGTAATCAGTTACTCCCCAAGCCTGCATGTGGATGAATAGAAATAACTTAGTTAAATGTGCATCTCTCCACAGTCCATTAGATATGACTTAGAGCCTGAATGTGTCATTGGCTCCAAGGCAACATGGTAGTTACCCAGCCTCCTTATCCATGACATCTTTTATTGGGCCATAACATGCGATTTGTCCTTTGGCCCAGGAACATGTGGGCCTTTTTGCCTTTTATGCAACAAAGTGCACACATGCACACGTGAGTGCTGGCTGCCATATTCACGAGCATTCTCTATTAGCGACAGACATTGTGTGACGTAATGAAAGCTTTTATCGCCCAATGGTGATGTTAGCCTGTTGAATGTAGGCCACCTGGGATGTTTGGCTACTGTATGGGCATGACTTAATGGATGGTCCATCCATTTTGAGGTTGAGAAGAGTTGTAAGGTTTGGTAGGTAGATTCACTATGACGGGTGCAGAATATACACTGCAGTGAGAGGCATCGTAACATGAAGATCAAAGTTTGAACAAGAAAACTCTTCCTTGTTAGACCCTCTTGTTAAAGAGCGACAGAAGTACCCTAAAATTAAAATGTATGAGTTGGGATATATTTGTAGATCATATTTGCCCTGCAGGGTGTGGTTGACTGTAAGTTATTTTATACATTTAATTCCACAGAACGAGTGCATGGAATGTACCTGACTGGGGGAGTTTAGGTTGAAGATGATTTGTGGTGAATCTACTGTTGATACAGCGCTGAAAGGAAACACTTCTAAGGTTAGGGAGATAACATTTGGACTGACATGGATAGACTTTAGGTGGATTTCACGTTCCAATCTAATGAAATTAATTGCAGGTCACAATCTTGGCGGGGCTTAATTGTGGCTATAAATGTCCGGCCTTAAATTTGGTCACCTTTAATCAAACAGAATATTCCGGAGAGAAATGCTCCCAATTCGAGTGTTCAAAAAAACCGGTGAATCGTTCGCCTCTCGTCTGGCTAGTGCACTCCTTAAATCACTGAAAACTCAAGTTTCAGTAGAAAGTGACTTTTCCCACTAGGTCATTTGGTCCGGCTAAACCCAGTGCCCTAGCACACCACATCGCTCTGAAATGTCGCTTACGAAGCCAACAAGCTGGACTTCTGAGGCCTAAATCCTTGCCTGCTCAGCTACCCCCCTTCCTTGCCTCCCACGATCAGACTGACGTACCAGTGAGGAAAGACAAGACAGCTGTGTCCACTACGTTAGTGTGTGTAAGCCACCAAACATAGAAAAACTTGGGTCCCCCCAAAAAGATCCCCCTTTCTGCCAGGTGTCCCAGTCTGTCTCATCTTCCCTGTCTCGGCTTTCCTCCGTCTCTGTCCCACTCTCTCATTATGTACAATCCCCCCCCACGGGCCCCGGAGATAGAAACACAACACGCACCAAACACCACCAGGTTCATTTCACACATGTGGTATGTGTTATCTGCGCACACGAGGCATCTAGCTTTGTCGTCGCTCAAGCCCCACATGTGTTCCAGCGACAGTTATCTAGTTTTCTGGAAGGCCTTCTCCAGATTTTCTTAACAACAACCATTGTCAACCTGGCAGCCATCTTCAAAACCTTGAGAGTTGGCCAAATCTTGAAGTAAACACTGCCACGTCAAGGCCTTTGTGAGGTCACAGAACCCCTGACCAATCAAAAATGAGCTGGAGGATGACATACCAGGCGCATGTCATCACACTAAAAGGGCTGGTTCCTCCTTGCACTTCTTCTTAACATTCTAGAAAAGCTGGAACTAACATGGTGGAGGAAGACTGAGTAATGAACTTTAACCTGTCTAGTTATCATATTAAAATTATCATATTATTTTACTAGGTAAGTTTAGTAAAATCCATATCTAAGTTCTAATTTACGACAACAACCAAGAACAATGTCTGAAGACAAAGAATAGTGCCCCCCCATTACCGATTTCGTCTCGCTTGCTGTCAGATAAAAAGACCAAATAAAAACCGATTGGCCAGTCTAACTATAGAAAACATTCCAGTGCTTATTGCTCATATTGTATGTACACAAATCATGTAGGGGCTTTAAACAGATTTCACTGAAGTCTGACAGTCGAGTAAAGCCTGAACTTTGTTATTTACAGTAGCTGGCTGTTACAGTACAGTGAGCTTGAATGTGGAAACCATTGCACAACAGGATATATATGTGCACCCAGTAAAATATGGTCTAGCTCTAAATAAATTAAATTACAGGGTGTTAATGGGTGCAAACTGTTCTCTGCCTAGGAAACGACCCTGTGGTAGGTACCAAATGAAGGAACAGGAGAAAGGGAGGATCCTGTAGTTGACCGGCTTAGGTTGGCTGACTTCTGATCCAGCTCAAACTGCATACCCAACCTCCATCACAAATGACCCGTTCCCTTTTCAGTGCACTTCTGTCAAGTCAGAGCCCATATGGGAGAATCAGGAGTGATTTGGTTCACTGCGCCTGTGTGTTAGCGCCTACGTTAGCGTTAGGCTAGCTCCGGAGCCTGTTCACACCTACAACACCCTGCTGTCGTCCCCATCTGGGAGAACTGCGTCAAACTGACTTTGAGACAATAATTACGTCTAATTAGGGAGATGAGCATTGGTTTAGCTGGGTTTAAGGTTTTAACGACCTCCCTAGCCCAGACGGCTACCAGCGAGATCCAGATCTTACCGCCTGGCTCGACTGGCAAACTGACAAGATCTGTGTATAAATACCGCACTCCCGCCATGAGACACGTTGAGCCACATAGACAGAGGGTCTTCTGACATCCTAATACAGGGCGAGAGTGTAAGACGATAACGTGAATGTGAAAAGTGAAAACTTACTACACATCAGAGCATAGCTTCTCTGTCATGGAGGTGGATTCGACTGGGCGTTTGTTCTGGGTGCTGTTTTGTTGGTTCAGTTTGACACCCTGGTTTAATTAGCACTATTGTGCACTATAATTTCCTTTGAGGTTAGCCACCTAGTGTGTGTTTGTGTTTGCCTCCCTGCTGGTTGGAATTCACAGTAAAGTGCTGTGTATCTTATCCTCTCACATTTCCAGGTCACACGTTGTCATTGTTAACGAGGGTCAACAACAGTTCTGGAGTTCTGAGCCATTGGACATGGTCTGGCAATACCGTTATGACACTCACTTCTACTAGCCTTGCTGAACCTGGACACACTCCGGTTAACAGAAATACTGAGAGCTTCTCTTACAGCTCGTTGTGGGAGTGACGGCCAAAATGGGCTCCTTGAGTCGGGCTGAACAAATAAAGATCTTAATCTCTTGATTTCTACATGGCAGCTTAACTGGATTTGTGGATATTATGAGTTGGCAGAGGGAAAGAGATCGCCTGTGAGATATTTCAGGATGAAGAGAGTATTTGGCTGCTTCAGGTGACTCTACCCACAATGCAACACTGGGAGGTAGACAATGGAAGTTATTGAACATGGGCAACTGGTGCACAAACTGGCTATTTTGTAAAGTTTGTGTGTGCGTATGGCGAGCATGTGTCTGGGTTTACTGACATTTTAATTTGCCAGACATCCGAGAAGACTACCAGTCATCCGAATGTATTGGATTTGTAACCCACTATGGCTTACCCACATTGCTCAGAAAGACCATAGTGTGTAGATTATGGTTATTCATCATAAGACAATTTACATTAGCCTGTGTAGTAAATAATAACGTTTGTATTAAATTGTTCTCGAGACTCATGGTTCATTTTCTGACGGCTGTAGATGATAGTGATTCCACTGCAGCAGAATTTAAATGTTAGGTGAACTGAGTTTGTAGAATCATGACACAGGCTACACATCCTCTACTCAAACCTCACTGTACTTTTCATTCAGTACAATATTAAAGCATGTCCCTGTACAGGACATGCTCTTCTCTGCTTTTTACAAGATGTGTATCTTATTTTCGTCTTAAATTTAGTTTTACTTGAAAATGGCCGGATCTGGTCAATCAACACTCAAACACTTTTGCTTTCTCATCGTTTCAACTGCTTGTCAAGGCACAGAACAAGGGTGAACGAAACGTAGCTGAAGCAATCGGCGGAACACAGAAACCCTGGGGTCTGTGTGTGTTGTGTGGTTAGAAAAAATCTCTCTCTTTCTCTCTCTCTCCAGCATTAATAGCATTCTCATAATGTGTCAATATATTTAGCAAATGTCACCAATCGTTTCAGCTTTGGCGCAAAACCTGCTGTTTAAAACTGTGCATTTCAAAAACCACTCCTCCACACCTGAGAGAGCGAAAAGACTGATGACTTCAGTTCAGCGGTGACACAGTCTTTTCTAAACTGAAAAAAGTATCATGAAGGGGAGTGACCCAGATAGGAGAAGATAGGTCCACCCCCCACCCCTCCCATTTATCCTGTAGGTCCTTGCCAGTTTACCCATGTGGGTGTGAAGTCTTCTGCTCCCCAACAGTACATGTAGGGGTTCACATGAAACCCAGTCAACTCCAGCTTACCCCAAAGACTGCATGGTCAGCGAGACAAAGACTCCGCCCATCTAGGGAGGAGCTTGTTGTCAACTCCCACATACAAGCACACACTTCGACGTATGTTGGAATGTCAAAAAGTGGGTGGGTGTATATGAACCCAATGGCTGTAGAAATTACATGTACCTGGCTGACAATGGCGTTGTCTTGAAACTTCTACAGACCAGTTAGAGAAAATATATTTGTGTAATAACATACATATGTGTTATGGCACCTTTCTCAACAGCACCTAGCTAAGGATTCAGGGGGAAAAAGTGACTGAATAAAAGTTAGTGATGTCAAAACGTTTAAGCAGATGAACAGTCGACAGTGTGGTTTATTTGGTTAACTACCAATTGCTTTATGGCTGACAACTGGAGAGAGACAGGGAGGGTGAGAGCCACTCTCTGCTCCCAAATCTGGCAACCACATCCTATATCCCCCCCCAACATCTCTGGAAAGTGCTCCTCGGCTGTTATTCCCAACATGCCTGCCTTATACTGAGTGTGGGGGGAAACTTATCACATTTACATGTTTGTATCATACCGATTACTTCTTTTTTTAGGTGGGGATCAACACAGGAAGCCGTGGTGTTCTTCCTCTTTTGTTCAGGCACATAAGTCCTGGTTGTAATCAAGCTGTATTACATAAATCAAGCTGGCAAGTCAGCTGGCAGTACCTTGGACTCTAACCTCCGTCTGACAGGATTGCGTCAGGCGATTTCTCGCCGCACCACCAGCCTATAGGCCCTCCCACGGTGAGACGGCAGAATCAACTCGGCAATAGTAGCCAGTCAGACACTGGAGTGAGAGATGTTTGCACAACAGGTTTGCTTAGCAACTGATATCAGAAGGGATTGGAGAGTACATAGAAATTCCTGCTCTTTGTTACTGTATGTGCGTAATTGCAAATATTAATTAAAATGAAAACAAAAAGGATGAGTCGGTAAATTGTCGCACTTCACAGGTAGGAGATTAAACTAAACTGGTTCTTGGTTGGGTGGAGTTGAGGACTATGGCCAGCACCAGTTGTAAGAATAAAGAAACAAATGTTCGCAACTCAGTTATGCTCCTGTGTTCATTTATTTTAAATGCACAGAAAGACGACACTGAACGAAAGACAACATCTGAAACAGATCTTCTGTTACCTGACAAAGATCCATGTTGTATCTAAACATTGTGCTTTCACAATAAATTAGCACAGGAGCATAAGTGAGTTTCCAGACATTTCTATTGTTCTTGTGATTCATCATTCTGTCCTGCACAATTGAATGTGCATGAATATTTGCATGTCTTGGCGTCACCAGTTGTCAACATTTAAAATTGCAAGTGCTTAACTGTACTAATAATTGTACTTTTCCACCACCTCCAATTCACACATTTCCTTAAAAACACTTGATTTGTAAGTACAACTTCAAATATAGTTTTTTTTTTCCATTGCTCGATAGAGCAATTCCACCTGTTGTGTCCAGTGCAATTAGATTTTTCAAACAAAATGTGAGGGTAGGTTTGGTGATTTCGAAGGACAGTGACTATTTGGAGACGGCGCTGTCTTGGTGTTATTGGGTAACCTGAGATTCTATTGAGGAAATAAATAGTTGCAAAACAAATGCTTAATGCTTAATTTTTTTTGCCACTATTCATTTCCTTGCCTAAAGTAGCATTTTCAAGAATCAGCAGTTAATGACGCTGTTATTGAGAACAAATCCCAATAACAACGATCTCTAATCAGCTCGAGACTAAAAACACATTGATTATGCCCTAAACAGGGACATACCTAACAATTCGTAGCTTGTAAAAGATCTTATTTTGGGGTTTGGGTCTGTACTTGTGAATCATCTGTTCAAATACTGTCATGTTGGCAGAAAAAGAAAACATACTAAGCAAACAGAGAATCAAACTCATAACAGCTTGAAGAAGAAGGAAGGATATGACCTTAACAGCCGAACTCTATATATAGGCAACATTTTAACAAAAGTGTTTCTATAACCCTGTAAAAACTACAAGCTTGTGGTACATATCAGAGCTAGCAGACTATCTGGTTAGTGAGAACAGTGTGATAATGTACGGGTGGCTGTAAGGATAAGCACATGGCAACAAGCTTGAGTTTTGCAGCTTTACAGCGACTGGGTTTTCGATGTAGGAGGTCATTACCCATTGGTAAACATACTGTAGGTATTGCAAAGAAGAACATCCTTTTCAACATATTGATTTAAGACGTTAGAATTTAAGTGAGATAGTCACTGGACATTACATTTTACATTTTATAAATAGACTAATTGATGAGTTTTCACATACATTTCAGGGTTTAAACCCACGCGGCAGCGACACGTGTGCACTAGACCAATGGGTCTGGACCCCGCTGAACAAGAGTATGTGAAATAATTGGAACTGATCCATCAACACAATAGTGACGAATAAGTGATGTAACTTTGTAATTACACACAATGTCCTAGAAGATGCGACCCTTTGTTAAGCTTTCTATACCATGTTACCCGACATAAAGCATATTCTTGTCTACTCATAACCCACATAAAAGCGTTTTAAAACAAACATTTTATTACAATGTCTTATATCCAATTAAAGATATCATCGATGTTCCTTATTTTTAGTGGCGGAGTTGGGCTTCCATACAAGTAGCTATACGATGTAATTTAGCACATTTAAATGACGGTCCGAGAAAAACAATTCCAACACAGGAATGTACTGTGGAAACGTGGTATTTTGACACCAGAGAGTTTGTTTAAAAACAAACAGCATGCCTAAAAATATATTAAAATCATGCTTCAACAAAACAACGCTTGTAGGGCAATGTGTCGTTACTGGTAAACATTTTGAAGTTAACTTACTACAGCGGAAAACCATTGTGCATAGGCTAGTTACAAACGTGCATGCTTTCTGAGTGTCCTACACATAATTGCCTCATAACAAGAAACATTGTATCGAGCACGTGTAATCCAATGCTATGGCCACTTCGCCTTAAGGGATACGCGCTCGGTTTGCATGGTTCTAGCTGTAGTTTTCTCTGCTTACTTACTTTTGCATTGCAGCTCCACCATGGCCTGAAACCATTCGTCCTGATCCGCCTCGTTTTCTGCCGCGATGGCAAAGCTTTCCGCCCGCGTATACAGCACTATCATATGCTTGTTCTTCGCATCAGCACGCTTATTGATGTTGAAACATGTCTCCAGAACCAGGGATTTTTTGGGCACGGGTGCCTTTCCGCGGAATTTCTTCTCGCTTTCGTAGTATTCGAGTCGGGCCGGGCCCCTCTCCGATGCCGTCCGGAGGACGAAGTATCGCCGGTGCATGGATTTCTGCTTGCGGAGGTAGCCGCTTCTTCGAACGTCCTCATAGCTTTGTGGTTCTGAAGGTTGGCTCTCCATTGCGCGCAAGTTATTGTTTTTCTCAACTAGACAGAAGACAAATTGTTTTCAATTTCAGCAATAATAGCCAGAGAAGGCAACATCCAACATCATTCAGTCCTGTTCCCCTCCCTCCCTTTAACACATGCATGCAAGGGAGAGAGGTCCATCAGCCAGCCCAATTTCTTGTATTATTGGCTATTAAATGTTTCCTTTTCTCGTTGCGGTGGCTTCTTAAACTCAGCGGTCGTTCCGTGGGGAGTTGTCTGCCCTCACAACCGAGCACATACAGCAGCGCCCTATTAAGCTATAGCTACTAGGCTGTGAGCTTTAATCAATTAAATTAGCGGCAGCAGAGTTTAGACTACTTCGCCCCTGGTGCTACTGCTATACTACCCCCACCGTTCTATCCTCTCACTCTGGCATGGAGCTCTAGCTACTGGCACTGAAAAGCTGTCAGTCAACGCCTGTCCCATGTCGGTGTCCAAGAGGGAGAGTCGAATTTCATAATGCATGTGAACCGTTGTTTTTCAGACAATACTATTAAATTAAGGATTGTGACATTTAGACTAATATGCAGCATTCATCAAAATTATGAAGTCGTTACCCGATTGGTGGAACGTCAGCACTATATCCTTGATTGAACTTCTCAGAATTTTCTATGGGGATAAAACATACTACAATATAGGTCAACATAATATGATTATATAAAGCTAACCTATTTTCAATATTTATTAAATTTGGTAATTTAATTATAGTTACACAGTTTTAAATAGCATGAAATAAATAATCGTTATTTTCGCTTAGCCCTACATTGAAAATGTATAATTATGCAATGCCATGCCACGGACATCGTCAGAAAACTATGTATCACATGCGGCCTTGTGGTAAAATATTGTCATTACACATTTAGAGTAGTTTGTTTTTCTAAAACCAAATGGCATAGGGGACGTTTTTAAAGAACACCACACTTTATTGTTTAGCATGATTAAAAAACCTTTAGAGAAACGAATACACTATTTTGCCAGTTCGATTCCCGACTGAGCCAAATGTCGTTGTGTCCTTGGGCAAGACACTTTACCCTAATTGCCCCCAGGTCGTTGCTGTAAATAAGAAATTGTTCTTAGTCAACTTACCTGGTTAAATATAAATAAAAACACGTAGCTATCTTGTGTGTCCCAAAACATTCAAGTGCCCCAAATAAGTAACCTTAATAACCTTCATAGCTATTTAACCAAGCCCTAAACATAACCAATCAATACTAAACGAAATGCCTAAATGTAAGTTTGACACTATGTCTATTTACATATAATTACTTTAGCTCATATTCAGTATTAAACACATCTTTAAACATTTAAGTGAAACTACAATCATTACAGTATAACACCAAGTCAATTAAACTTCAGGGATATCAATCTGTCCAGTTAGGAAGCATAAGCAATTGTAAATCAATCACCTGTTTTGGTGCAAATGAAAATGGCAACAGGTGCACTGGAGAGGCAACAGCAATACAACCCACAAAAAGGGAATGGTTTTGCAGGTGGTGGCCACATTTGCTCCCTCCTTATCCTTCCTATCTTCAGTTTTGCGTTTTGCTAGTGCCCTTGTCACTACTGGTAGCATGAGGCGGTACCTACAGCCCATTCAGGTTGCACAGGTAGTCCAGCTCCTGCAAGATGGCACATCCAAACGTGCCGTCGCAATAATTTTTGCTGTGTCTCCCAGTACAGAACGAAGACAATGGAGGAGATACCAGGAGATGGGCCATTACACAAGGAGACCTGGACAGGGCCGTAGAAGGGCATCAACCCAGCAGCAGGACTGGTATCTGCTCCTTTGTGTGAGGAGGAACAGGAGCAGCACTGCCAGAGCCCTACAAAATGACCTCCAGCAGGCTACTGGGGTGCATGTTTCTAACCAAACTGTCAGAAACAGACTCCATGCGGGTGGCGTGAGGGCCAGACATCCTCTAGTGTGAGCTGTGCTCACAGCCCAGCACCGAGCTGCTCGATTGGCATTTGTCAGAGAACACCAGTATTGGCATTTCCACCATTGGTGCCCTTTTATTTCACAAATAATAGAAGGGTCACTTTGAGCAGGTGACAGACGTAAAAGTGATCAGTGATCACAGCAGTGGGTCATTGATAATCTGGGGAGGCATATCCTTGGAGGGTCGCAAAGACCTCCATGTGATAGCCAACAGTACCCTGTCTGCTGTTAGGTACCGGGATGAAATCCTCAGACCCATCGTCAGAACTTGCACTGGTGCAGTAGGCCCTGGGTTCCTCCTGGTGCAGGACAATGTCAGTCCTCATGTGGAGTGTAGGCAGTTCCTCACATTCCCCAGACCAGAATCCAATTGAGAACCGTTGGTATGTATCGGTGCATTCGATGCCGCAAAGTAGCGCTACAGACTGTCCAGGAGCTCACTGATGCTCTGAACCAGGTCTGGGAGGAGATCCCCCAGGACGCCATCTCATTAGGAGCATGCCCAGATGTTATGAGTTGCCGTGATGAAATTTACGCAAGTTGGAACAGCCTGTGATTTCAATTGTTTAATTTGATTTTCTGAGTTTCAATCCAGCCCTCAATCGGTTGGTCATTTTGGTTTGTGGTTTTGTGGTCGGTCATTTTGGTTGTTAAATCATTTTGTTCTCAATGAATTACACAATGTACAGTAAATATTTTGATCTTTAAAATGTGTCATTCAATGAGACCCGATGTGTGATTTGAGTGAGCAGTGTAGTACTAATTAAGTGGCAAGATTTTCATGTAT
>JACXGM010003443.1:0-12581 GCA_016801145.1 Umbra pygmaea
ACACAAGAGGGAGCCAAACACAACACCATACACAGGGGAGAATCTATAACAGGGAACACACATTGGGAGCAACCGAATACCAAATCATAAACTCAACCACCGTGTAACACTGAATACAAAACAATAAATGCAACCTATGCCAAAGGAAAACAATAGAAAAGGGGAACTAAACCCAGCCCATCCAGACCAGGCTGTGACAATGAGTAGTTGCCAATCCAGTCTTCAAACAAACTGCTGAAGAGCGGACGCTGGGAGCCAGAGAAAGGCAGAGAGCAACGTTTACTTAGATTTTCATACATTTGTTTTCTTAATTATTATAGCTTTCTTCTTTCCACTTGCTTTGGCAATGCAAAGAAACGTTTCCCATGCAGACACACAAAGAAACACAAAGAGAAAGATACTGTGAGGAAAAACACAAAGTCAAAGTAAGAGAGATAAATTAACCCATAGAAAAAAAACAACCCAAACAACCTGGCCCAAACAAATCATAATCACACAAAACAAAATGATGTTAATCTCAAAATAAAGTTTAACAGTATTTGGATCTAAACAGACATTACACAGTGGTCGACTGTCTGATATACTCAGAATACTGACTGAAATAATAAGACACACTGAACACAACATGGCCATACAGACTGATGGTTAAAGGCATACATGGTTGTCCAGAGAGAACAAGGAGAGCTGGAGAGTTGAACTTCCTATTACATACCAAGAACTAAGACAAGTAAAAAAATAATTGCCAGCCATCTTAATGTGACCACCAGCTAATCTGAGAGACATCACCAACGCAATAGTGAACCTATATGAAATTCAGTTTGTATTCCACGCCCTACATTTGTTTACATTTCAATCTGATCTTACCCAGAGTGACTTGCAATTAGCTTATAAATTATATGTAATTGTTTATTATACTGCTATATGTGATCAATACTATGTGTCACTGCCATTGATTAGACATCTGCTATTTGATGCATACTTAACAAGTAAATTACAGACTTTCCCCTTCCAATAACGTCTCATTGGAATGGGTTACCGAGACAAAGACTGAATGAAAGACAATCCAAAGGTATCCCACAGCAACCAGGACAACAATATTGTCTTCACAGATGGTGAATGTGGGTCTTTTGCTTAAAACCCAATGACATTTACAAAGTGGTAAGTTGGCAATATCATGAATAATGTGCTGGTTTCACATGAAGGGCCAGACTTCAACGAATAAAGATGTCCTTTTATACAGTGGTTGGCAGGACTAATATAATGTTGATGTTTGGTGGGTGAAAGCCTTCCCCTAGTCTCCTTCGATGTCTCCTAAATAGAATATAGAGGACTCTTTAAAAAACTAGTGCACTACGTAGAGCATAGGGTGCTAGTCAGAACTCAACATATCCCACTCATAAATCATCAGAATCATCAAAACAAATCTGTCCATGGCCACTTCAAAGCATTGTTGCTTTATGACTTTATGGCCACGACTTAGACTAAACAATTTTTTTTAAAGGCTTTTAAGTGGTAGAGAAATACACTTTTTCTTATTTCTTCACCATTTATGTCACTTAGCTACTTACTGGAAGTACTGAAAGATCAACGGCCTAGAATCAGGAAGTGTTTCCTAAGTCAGGAATGACATGGTTGTGGTCTTTTCCCACTTGCTGTACCTGACATTTATTTATATTTCTAAATCCCCACCAACATAAGCGATTTCTACTGAAGAAAAAAGAGCATACAAAAAACAATACTACACAATAAAAAATATTGTTTTAAAACTGAATACTTGTTACTGTAAATCCAGGAGTCTTCTGAGTTTTGTATGTGAGCGCAACTGACAGCCATGTCTTGGTTAGGGCCTTATGTACGGGAGGGTATGTGCCTATCATGTGCGTTTTCTATATGAGCCAGAAACATTGCTGCATTAGTGTTCTACTTGGCTGCTGTATGTAAATCTATCTGACAGCGATGTTGGGAGTTGTATTTCCCAGACAGCCCGGCCAGTGTGGTGTCCCCCAGCGCTCCCTGGCTCAGTGGAATGAAGAGAGCGCTACTTGTACAAACTCTTCAAGCGTGGCTTGGTTCCCAGGATGACAAGGATAAAAGGACAGCCCTGGAACCGCTGCGAAATGTTCAGAGGTGAATGTCTGGGGCAAGGCGGGAAACACAGAAGTGCTCATGCGCACACACATGCGAGGGAATCATACATAAACACACCTCCCTACTCCTAAAGACACAATGTCAGAACAGTCTGTCTAACTCAATGACTTCAAACACTTAAACTTTAGGAGTGAAAGCATTATTTTCGTCATCAGATAAGAGGACTTAAAAGCTGCCTCTTGCCCAATTTCTCTCTGTTTTCATGATGTGGTTAAGGTGTTGCGGTAGTTGTGGTTTTTGGCCTTAGTCTGCACTGTAAAGTGTCTGAGCAATATTCAGTAAGATGTATTGTTAGGCTAAAGATTAAGATGCTATGCTAACATGGGTGGCTGCTGGACAAGTTCTAAGAGCTTTGGGCCAGTATCTGCAAAACATTGGTCGTTTGAAGTCTAGAGCCAAAAAGAAGATCTGCCAATCTGTCTTTGATGAAAGGTAAATATTAAAGTCAACTAGTGTTTAAGTGAATAAAAGGTACAATAAATAAATGATTTCTTCTTTTTACCCCCGTAGCTCTAAATTGGAGATTTGCTAGGGTCTTTCACATTACATTCACATTTTAGCCATTTACATTTTTGTCATTTAGGAGATGCTCCTATCCAGAGCAAGACCTAGGGTAAAGTGTCTTGCTCAAGGACACAACGACAAGTAGGGTCAAAGGTTCTCCTCAAGGAAACTCCATCTTGCTGGCTTATGCTGAATTCAGACCGAATGCGAATTGAGAGTCAAATTTGCATCTATTGCATCTAGTTGGAAGCTTTGAATTCACTTGCGCGTCCAAAGCGAATAGGACGCACAAAATAAGGAGAGCGTTTGAAGCGAAATAGACGTGCGTTCGAGGCAAAATTGAAGTGTTCAGAGAGGAGAGAGGCACTCCGGTTGAGGGATGTCTTCATTGCACACTTGTCGGCGGAGCAGTACCACGGCAGCCGACAGAGTAGCATTGAAGTCCTCCGCATGACTTCGCCACAACGGCTCTAAAGAGCATGACTATACTTCTTTGTTGTCCTGAATAATTGTATAGGCCTGTGCCATTTCTTTGTTTGAGTTATTGTCTCAGGAAAAGTGGAGAGACCTTTGCACCAAAATACTAGATGAACACTTCCACAACACATGAGGAACAGGACAAAAATAAGCACTCCACGTTTGACCTTTTTAAAAGCCTCCAGCTGAGGCTCCAGAAATGGTCTCACCTGCAGTAGTTGTGGCTGCCCAAACCACCCTCTCCATTGGGGTACTTCTGTGTGTTGTAGGGGTGCTGAAACGTCTCATTCCAGAACAGGCAAGGCTTGCCTCCAGCAAGGCTGGTCTGGTTCTGGCAGCCACGGTAGTCCTCTCCATTGGCTGTGTAACATTCTGGAACAAGAGTGAGAGGAAGCGAGGGAGAGAGGAAGCGATTAAACAACGTGTTTGGCTTAGAGAGTGAGAGACAGTATGTTCTGAAAAAAAAGGTTTGGCAGATTATTTCAGGCAGGTTTTCACATGATCAATGTAATGAATTGGCAGGGATAGTGCAATTTAAATCTGGCTTGAAACAAAGATAAGCATTGAAAATAACTAATTCATTCATTTTAAATCAATAGGATGCCATTCCTGAACTGAAGGTCTTGAAATATGTGTGCTTTGTGCCTGGTTTTGGAATTCCAATTTCAACGATGGCCAAGTGTGTTAGCTTGCTAGCGTGAGATCAATCACACGATATGGTTCCAATTAATGCCCTACAAAGTTTCATAAGTGTTGGAGAAAATGTAACTAGGATACATAATGTACAGGAAAACAGGCATGGTTTGAGTTTTGGGAAAATTGGATGACAACCACATGGAGAGGAGAGAGAGAGAGGAGGAGGGGGGGGGAGAGAGAGAGGGAGAGAAAAAGCTCAGATTGAAAACTGCATGGTTCAGCAAACATCTCATCTCGACTCTCAGCCAAAACTCAAGATGGGGAGGGGGGGGGTATTTTTCTATGCCAACAGAAGAAAGACAAACCAAATAAACAGAGTGAAGTCTGGGGGGAGTCTGATGAGCACTCATAGCTCAACGTCTCACTGGGGCTCGGGGGGGGGGGCTTGCTGGTCTGCCTATCTGTTTAAACAATACAATTCCATTTGAAGATCTCTTAACGCCCGTTTTTTATGAAGTATGTGACATTCTCTCTTCTTTTGAGAATTCAAGTATAAGAAGAGTATGATTAAGGTCGGTCCATTCCTGTAGTTCATTCCCAAGGTGGGCTTACAAAAAGTAGGTGGATAGCAGTCTGTTTGGGTTGCAGAACATTTAATAAAACACTGTATATGTGTTTGTTGGCAGATATAAAGGAGTCATTGACTCGTATCGCTCGTATTGATTTGCCTTGATAAGGCAGAGCTATTCATGAAAACAAACACAAATAAAACCAAAGACAGATTAAACCACAAAAGATTCTGTTACCCTTAATTGTATGGTTGTGATGATGTCTGATACTTAACTGATTCGTTTTCATTCCTTCAAACTTAATTGCCCCTTGGGGATGAATAGTGATCTAGTGATTAGAATTGAATTGAATTGAAAGTCGTGTGGGTCTTCTAACTGTGCATTATACTTTCAGAAGAAAGAAATATGTTTTTGTGTCAAAGTGAGAGTGGTCTCCATTTTACCTTCAATGTCATATGAAAGTGGGTTTTTAGCTAAACTGTTTATGGTAGTTGGCATTGTTCGGTCAGTTCGATCCATCAGCGGTAAGACCGGCAGACTGATCGAGCACAAGCTGTGGTAGAGGGTTTCAGTGATTATGACACCACTCCATTGTATGGTAACTGTAAATGTATTTTCTCCTCTTAATTAAGTCTACCATGAGGCAGGTCAGTTTCAGCTACTGTAGGCATTATGTATTTACCGACCCAGTGAAACAGGTCATCACTTCATAAATGTAGTGGGTCATCTTATCTAAGGATTGCAGATGTGAGACCCAATGTTCACTGCACATAGTTAGGAAGTTTAATAGTAGTGTTAATCAAAGCCGGCCGAATGTCACTACGGAATACGTTTAGAATCTTATAGAGATATTGTTATCGGCAATTACGCATTTCTCAACATTTTATTAGTCACAAATTTTCTTTAGAGGCAAATTCGCAGTAGTCTCAAGAAACAATCTGGAGTTGCGATATGCACTTTTTTGTTTCTGCTTTTTATTCACACGTGTGCATGTGTGTATATTTCAGTGTGCTTGCAAGCGTGTCACAGAATGTCCAGTGGGCAGTGTGGAGAGTATGAGGGCCAACGCCAAAGCATTTATGAGTCATGTCAAGTGTCCTGTGTGCTCCATTAAGGTCATGTCAGAGGCGGCATTGCAGAGGAAGTACGGAGACACAAGCTGGCATGACAAACAGGCCTTGTGTCTGTCCTTCACACTGGTCCTCCTCCTCACACAACACACACACACAATTCAATTGATTTATGTTGCCTGCTTTACAACGCATAAAAAAGGAATAGAACTCAATGTGACTCCTATTTGGAAAACGTCAGCGGAAGTTGATGATTTGTCCGTGTTTAGCTGCTGAACTTGGCAGTCTGGTCCCCCGCTGTGGGCGAGGCAGGCTAAGCCTTCCAGGACCAGTTGGCTAATATGGCTGCATTTTCCCGGAGGCCGGGCCGCTGGCTTGATGTGGTCTGGAGGGACTATTTGCCTGCGGTGCAAATGGGAAGTAGCAGATCTGTAGGGGCTCGTAGATAAGTAAGTTCATCATAAATGTAAAAGGCGTGTGGAGCAGAGGGGGTACAGAGCCATGCTTAAATCCTTCAAAACAAAAGTTCTGCTATAGGCTGTGACCCAATCTGCCAACCACTGACAAGATCGACTTCCAACATGGCATCTAATTCCTTATTTAGTGCCCTACCAAAACAAAGTGTTCCAGATGTCCTTTATCCACTGATTGGTGACGACTTAATAACTTGTCCTTCCTATTCCTGTCAACATCTGACTGTTCCACTCGAGTCACATGATGAGGCCCTTTCTTGTGGTTGCTTCAGAGCCTGATGGGAAACAGAACTAGCAAGCATGGGGCAGAGAAAAACAGAGAGGGAGCGAGAGATAGACAGGGGGAACAAACAAAAAAGCTATTGTAAAATATGTAAGATCCTCAAATAGAAATGTCCGGGAAAAGGGAGGTACTCACAGCCACAAAACCCTGACCGATAAAAGTCCTGCTCTCCCAGGATACCACACAAACCCACGAAACAAGAGCAGAGTCTTAAAAAGAAAAGATGGGGAGGATAATTCACTGCAAGCTAATCGCCCTGTTATTAGATTTGTCAGGATTTGCGGGCTAATTACTTCCATACTGAGACTTCAAACAGTGCTCGTTGGCGAGCGATGGAGCGAGGAAAAGACTGAGAATGGGAGAAATTGAGTGAAAGAGAGAGGGAGAGAAGAGAGATCTTGAGGTCACGTGATCGTATTGGGAAACTGGCGAAGAGGACAGATGAAGGCCATGTCTCTGGGACGCTCTGCCAGTCCACATCACTACTACAGACAGATGGCACTTTTGATGGACACGAGCCGGGATGAAACCCAGCGCTGGCTCATCACAAAGCCCTGCTTTCCATCCATCATTCCATCTTTGTCAGTTAGGAACTACAGAAAGAACCTTGTAGGACAGATTTTAGTATAAGTAATACTGTGTATGTATAAACAGTATGCTAAATTATAACTGTTATAACTGAATCCTTGCTTATTCTGTAAAGACATTCTAAAATGGCCTGAACAATATTATTGAAACACTTTAGAGGTTATATGAAATAACTGGATTGTAGTGCTACCAAGCTGACCAATCTTTAAAATCTAAACTTTTAATTAGTGTCGCTGGTGTCTTCAATCGCATAATCGCTTAATGAGCCGGTTGAAATGGAAAAGTGCTCACTGTTTGTATCACACTGAACATGGAAAATAGGAGGAAAATTAGAGAGTTGTCTGATAAGGTTAGAAAGAATGTACCGTAATACCCAAGCATGGTCAGGGTAAAGGCTACAGCAGTGGTTTTCAACCCTCTCCTCGGGGCAAACCAGACATTCCATAGTTTAGCTGTAGCCACTGAGCTAGCACACCTATCTTCTAATGATCAGGCCCTTGATTAGTGAATCCGGTGAGCTAGATCAGTCCCGAGGAGAGGATTGAAAACCACTGGGCTACAGGACCATCTCTAGAGCTTCATACTCCTGTGAGCACTCTTGCCAATATTATTAAGAGGTTTAATGACTGTAGCCAACCTCTACGGATATGCAAGAGGATAACTGACCCAAGAATGAAGTGGATTGTTTGAATGGTGGAGAACGAACCGAGGAAATCTTCAGAATCAGAAGACTTCAGAAGAGGAATGATCAGAGCAGAATATCGCAGATTTTGGAAGATAGGGTGGAAAAGTCCTAATTTCTTAAAGTGCGGTTACATTTTACAGAGGAACCGTGAAAAGGCTTCTCCTCAAGGCCTGATACAGTGTTTATTAGGTATCAGTGGTGTAGACTTTACCTGATTTTTCCTCTTTCAAAACACGCAGGTTCAACATAAGGGCATAAAAGATAAATAAAGTCAGGCTTTTGCAACCATGTGAAGTGAGTACTTTCCCACATACTGTAGGAAAGAGATTCCCTGTTTACTACCACCAGGTCTTCCTTCTTATTTTAGTTTAATGCCATTGTCTGTTTTTGTTGGTGGAAAAAGTAGGGTCAAAATACAACCATACACTTTTAGGTTTAAACTCCCCAATCTAAAATGATCCATACCCACATGCAAAAGACCCAGCCTGTCCCCCCACATAGCCACAAGTTCATGGGAGTTCTTGCCAAAACAGGGCTCGGCGGCACCTATAAAATGTGTCTGCTCACCCCATAGTAGAAAGATGTAGCCTTCATTTTTTTCTGCCAGCAGAGCCACACACACTGATGATGCCAAAATGTTACCCTTTTGAAGTTTCTCTCCGATCGAAATGAAACAGAGAAAGAAACGCGAACTCAAGCTCCTATTTTGGGTGTTTATTAAAGAGGTTGACTGATGTTAGTCAGAATATCTATCAAAAGGAATAAAACATCAACCTTTACAACCAACTTTATAGACTTTCATCACACTACCTGCTGTACAGATACAGTTGGATTTGGGTCTGCATGGATCTAAGTGGGAAAACACTGGGTCTTGACTCTCCATCCTTCTGCAGAAGTGTGGACCTTCACTTCATATAGATCGTGTATTGACCCAGAGGACGTCATGCCGATGTGACGTGTGTTTCGTATAATTACTTCCCCCTTGCACTACTAATTCCATTCAGATCTCGTTTTATCTGGACTTCCTCTTCATCAGCCATCAGCTAACTGAAGAAGAGGCATATTTGGGCACACACACAAAACCAAAGCAGGCACATGCAACACACACAAGCACACGCAAAAACACACACCAAACGCGCATGCTCGTGCACACACATGCACACACATGCACACACATGCACACACATGCACACAACCCCTTGCCTGCTTCTTGACATTACAGTATCTGAGCAGTGCTTTATGTGGGTAATAATGCTCCCCGTCCAAGTCCTTTAAACACTAAATAGACAAGGTGAGCAGGTTAAACAAATAGTGAGGGGGGAATGTCCCCTCCCATACACACCGTCAAGCATACCCAGCACACTCAGTCTAAACCAACTCTGACAGTAAAGTAAACAATGTGGAGAGGAGAGGGAAATGGTGGGGGGGGGGCAGGAGAGATAGAGAGAGGCTGAGCGAAGCTGCTCTGCACGCTCAAAGGTACACAATTAGGGGGTTTGGGGCAGATCTTTCTGAAATCGTAAACCAAACCCTAAATTAGGTGGATGCACGGAGACCAAAAAAGACAGGATGAAAGAAAGAGGGGGAGTTGCAGAGAAAAGAAAAAAAAAACACTGACGAGACAGAAATGGAAACGGAGCATGAAAGCTAGAAAGAGACAATTCTCTCAATAATAATTGTAATAAATATAAAGGGCCCTATCTTACACCGAGCACAACTGACTTTTTACAGAAACGCATGTATCATCCCTATCTTATACCCGACGCATATGGAACTTTTCCCTCCACAGAGGCGCGTCGGTAAATTAGGGAATGAACTTGCGTTCGTTGGGCGGTTCAGCGAAAAGAAGAGGCGTGTTCCGGCGCAAAAGTTCCCTGGTGCTATCTTGCAGTCCGCGAAAACAATTCTGCCACTGACCAGGAAAAACCTGGTTTTAAGTAGGGCTGGGAGATATTATGATATTTATCATTATCGAGTTTTTGAAAATAATATCGAGAAGAAAATCCAATATCGACATATCGCCATAAGAGCTGGTTTTGTTCTGAAACAAAGAAACATCTAAGATATCTGTAATATTTGTTACAAATGTCAATAGTTTACGTCTACTTCCCTAATTAGCTAAAATGAGAGAAACATGTTTGTGAAAGAGAATTCAGTAGTCGCATGTTTGTGTTCAGTTCACATTTGCACTAAGCATTGCAAACGTGTTGTGTAAGATTAGAATGTCTGTTTTAAGTACTTTCTCCAAACAGGGATGACCTAATATAATATTCTGTTAAGGTATTTGATTTTTTTATGATAATCGGTAGAAGTATTGCAAACTATCGACATAAAAACTATCGACATTTGACATCTTTCCTTCCTGAAGGTGGCTTTCAGAGGCTTGTTTGCGGGGCGTTCCTCATGCCGTTTTCTACAGATACAGTATGCAGCGACTAGCCTAATAACTTGCATCCTTCGTTCGTTCCTGTACTTAAATGTGCGCATTTCCTTGAGGATTGTATTATAATTTTTTACAAATATTAGGCTACATGAAAACAGCAATGAGAACACCGATTTCGAATTTTGCCATTTCAACTATACTGGAGAATTGCTTTGAGGAAAATGGAGTTGTGATTCTACAGTGTTTTTCAATAATATGCATGCGTGGCTCCGTGCATTTTAGGCTGTGATTCTGTGTGCAACAAATCACCTCATATTGCAGGGAAGCATTATCCCATTTAAATGCGATCACAGTAAAGAAAAATGCAACGTTAAGTATATGATTATTAATGAAATGGCAAGCTAGTCTGTACAGTATATTAGAAGTACAATTACTGTCTTTGGATATTAAACAGGCTACTTAGACATTGGCAGTAATGTTTTAAACCCTGTCTTGCACACAAGTGTAAATGCAGCAGCATAGCTTTGCTAAGCGAATCGTAGTAGGCTAGTCCAGACTCGGACGAATATGGTATAGCCTAATGGAAATGCAGATACTTGTGCTTAGATTAATACATAATGTTTTTGAACAGTTTACTTAATGAGCTTTGCAACTTTGTGCAATATATTTTTGGAATGTGTAAAACATCAATAAAACAATAATTTTTTATTTGGTAAAATGTATGTTATTTATGGCACAGGTGACATTTAATGTTTTTGCCCTTCAGTTTAATTCAAAATAAAATGGACACAACGAAAAAACAAACACGTGATTTTTTTTAAATTAGTCGTTTAGATTAGTTGACCAATCTAAAAATTAGTCGAAAGGTTAGTTTTTAGAAAATGTGATATCATTTTTTGGCCAAATCGCCCAGCCCTAGTTTAAAGTCAGTGGCGTGTTATTCATATGCTATTTTAAGGGCGCATGCTTAACCATAATGTAGCGTGTGCACAACGCGCATACACTTTGCTCCTCTCACCTACACAAATGCAGCAGTTCTTTATTATTGCAATACATAATTAGAAGGAAAAATATTACCACATGAGGAAGTCATTGTGGTGTCCTAAAATGTGAAAAATAGGTATACATGTAGTGTACACATTTACTCAAATTATTCATAATGAATTATTTGCACTGATATACATCAACCTCAAGGGAACCCATTCAATCAACAAGTATACACACTAGTAAAATAGTAAAATCACCCATGTCTTTACTCAGAATTACTCAGGCTCAAGCCACGACTCATTTATGGCAACTTTGCCATGAGGAATCCCCCCTTGGATGGGTGGCTGTGAAGGGGACAACAGCTATCCGTTAAAGATGGTTAATGATGACACAAGTTATGATGCCAGCAAATGCGTAAAATGCTGTTTAATCAAAAACACACACAAACACGCAGTGTAGCCTAATTGAATGAACATTTGCCACACTGAAAATGCGCGTCAGGTGTTTGGATAGAACAGGTACACTACTCAAGTCGCAGCATTCTTTGTGGCTTGTTGTATTTTACGCAACATTTTTATGAATCATGGATGTGTTGATGACATTAATTAGGAAATATTAGAGGAATTCAGGAGACTTGATGTTGAAAAGCGTGACAGCCACTTAAATGCCCAGAAATGCAGAACGGGAGTGGAAAGCTTATTTGACAGAAGAGTAATCTCGGTCTAATGTTAGACTACGTAGTAATTTATATTACAAAAATATTACCATGCATTCATAACCTCGTGATTCAGTGAGAGTGAGTCCAAAACATCGGAAAGTTGGATATGTCTTGTGACATTTCTTTATTTACATTTTGTAAAAAGAAAAATCAATAGAAAATCGCCGTTATAATAGCAATCCGCCATGGAACAAGCGCGACTGCTCTTAAATGGAATGTGATATGACGATCTGATTGGTTTATTGCACGTTATGCCCAAACCACACCTATGACTAATGAAGCTACTTTAGACCTACCCATTTTAGATATGCGTCGGGCGCAATAATCATTTATCCCGCCGGTAAAATAGCAACAGCGCCGGGGACCCTCCCACAATGTAACTTGTGTTTCGCACTTGATACTTGCGTTTCAGATCGTTAAAATAGGGCACAAAGAGCGGTAAACAACTTTGCATGTTTGTGTGTGTTTGTGGGGAAGTTGCAAAAATTGTTACCATATTTTTATTAGTTAGTTCAAAGCCCTCATTTTTCCATGTTGTCAGTTTCTCCAGTAAATTAACACTTGGTAGTACATCTCTTATTGTTATGGAGGGGCCATCACACTGGCTCAGAAATTCAACAGCGAGATAGCTGGTTAGGCAGGCTTCAGCTCAGACCTCTGAATCCCAGATCCTCTCTGTGGTGTGGCTGCATGCTGAGCCCCTATACCCACAAACATACGACCAATCAGCTTAGAAAAAATGAGGTGATTTTATTTTTAATGCTGGTGAAGAACAGAACAGATAGGTAGTCTTAGGCAGACACACAGACACACTGATAGTGGTGAGGGCTTGGCTAGCTGTGGGGTTTAAGGATTTTGATAAGGCATAAAACATGGCCCGTGTGTTGTTCAATGGGGGTGTTCTCTTTTAAATCTAAAATCAAAACAAATGCCAATTCAGCCTGTCCCAACACCAGCTAGCTTGCCTACATTTAATCATGTTTGCAATTCCATTACTCTCTTTCTTTCTTTCATCCCCCTCGCCCATGTCTGCCTCAACCCCCAGCCCACCACCAAACAC
>JACXGM010003443.1:12681-41897 GCA_016801145.1 Umbra pygmaea
TCTTCCTCAACCCCACCGCCCACCACCAAACACATACATCTCCCTCGTCTTCACTGTTACAAGGGAAAGGTGCATTGATGATCAGTTAGATTTATTTGTGTGTGTGCATGTGTGTGTGTGTGCAAACATACCTTTTCCTCTGCTAGTGTAATATTCACCCACTGAGCATGCCAGTCATATTAATCTAGGCTGACCAGTGAGTTACAGACATGATTTCTACATCCCAGGAAACTAACGTGAATTCTCATTAATTTCCTGGCATTCTGAATAAAAGCAATGTGTGGAAAACCAAATAAACCTTTTCCAACTGAATGCATGATTATCATAATCTTCCAACAATTCCAAGTGTTAAACTAGTCAGTCCATGATATTGCATCAATTCTTCCCTCTATCAAAATCCCATAAAGGCTTTATGTTTTTTACCCCATTTTTCATGTCCAATTCTACTTTACAACCACTTTCAGATGAGGGATGGGTGAATATTGATCACATGCTTCCGCTATGTGTGGCCAAGCCATCTGATTCTTATCACACTGCATTCAAAACACACTCATCTCACAACATTAGCTCTGCAGCAGCCCAGGCCACAAGTCACCGAGCGCACCTTTTGTGACGCTGGCCCATTTGCATCATTTGTAACTCTATAAACAAAGCTGCTATGCTGTGATATCAAAGATTTGGCCCAATAGCTAATACAACCCAATAAAGATATAGTACTGTCCATTTTACATAACACCAATGAAGCAATTTGAATGTGATTTAATGAGGAAGAGAGAAAAATGACAGGGAATAATAGCTGTACACACATGTTCACAGAACTACTCTTACTCTAAACCACATGTCATTAACATACCTAGCATGCCAGACGGCCTGAGCACAAACAGGACGATAAAAAACAGGTGTGTTTTAAAACAAAGATCAACCATTTATTTCTCCTTATCTCTTTTCTCTCTCTTCTCTGTCTCACTCTCCCTCTATCTTTTTGTTTTCTAGATGTCTGTCTCCCCATCTCTCCTCTGATTACAGGGCTGGGGATGATAAGAGGATAAGTACAGGCCCTGAACTAAGCTGAGGTAATGTGACCCATTAGAAGTGCCCTTGAACACCAATGCTAACAACAAAATATGCGACAGTTACAGAACTGAACTTTAGGTGTTCTTCATCCTTAGGTGACATTCAGCACCCCCTGTTTTTCTCCTAATTTCTCATCCAATTCCCTTCTTTTATTTTTCTCGTTGGCAATCTCTTAGCAGATACGAGATGGTCAAAGATCAGTCACGTGCTTCCTCCAAACACATGTCAACAAGCCGTTCGATTCTTATCACACTGTTCGCTTAACACAGAAGCCTTAAGTCGGTACATATGTAGGATGTTTACACATTCATCAAATATACAACTGTGATTTATTTGATGTTAATTAAAGTGAGGGATTGTCACTTTAAAGTAATGACTAAAAGAGAATGACAATACATTTCAGAATATGTTATTGTAAAAAATGTTGACAGTTCGAGAACATAAAAGGAAGCTTTAAAATTGTCCCCCTGGACTCCAGCTTGGGATTCTGGGAAGCGAGTCAGCAGTCGGCTGCCACCTTGGAAGTATTATAAATCAGCCAGGAGGTTTATTTTGGAATAATTGTTCTCCAGATGAGATGAAAAGTACTGGCTGGAAATGTTAGTTAATTCTATAAAAGTTACTGGAGGAAAGCTATGAGCTACATGTTTTCATTAGCTAAGATGTAATTGAAGTAGACTAAAATTGGATTTGGTTCACCCTCTGGGCAGATGTCAAAATTACAATAATTACACATAGCTGCACTTGACAAAAAACTTGACAATTCTAACGTCATCTATAACTCAGTGTTTTTAAATCTATTGTTCAAGTTCTGGATCTGTAGTTGTAGAACAGGTTTTTTGCAGCTGTAAAGTTTCATAATGTTCTTATAAAGGTTAATAGTTTTAGAACAGTCTTCCTACTTCCCAAATGTCTAGAAGCCAATAGTTTTCAAGCACTATAGTTCCAGAACTTAGTTTTTCTTCTTCAAGAATTCTTAGTTTAACAACGTTTCATCTGTGTTTTGGAGCCTGGGTTCCATGTGTGAAACACAAACATGCTCCATCTGCATTCAATGACTCTCTCCAAGCAATGTGAGTAGTGGCAGTGGCAGGCACATCAGAAAATCTCACGCATGTTTGCTGCATCTATCTTTGTAAACTACAGATTTTATTCTTGGCTAAATTACTTCTGCATTACTCTGACTGACTGCATAGTCAGATTTCATACACTTCTAATCCGTCCTAATCTGAATCTGGGAGAAAGACGATGACTTGGATTTGAGAAAATCATAGTTCATCTGTGCTATGATGGAGGGAGTAGTATTTCTGTTGCCACCTTGATATGATGAAAATTCAGAAAAGGCACTGCAACAAAACACATTCTTCCATTCTCTAGCATACCTCTCCAAATTCTTCTTGATTTCCTCAAAATGCTTCAGATCCTTTTTTATCAGAAGTCCCCAGGTTAACAAGAAGCAAAGACAGCGTTACCACCGTGTCAAATCACAAAAGACTGACAGAAAAATTGGCCAAGAAAATACACAAGCGATCAGTGTGAGCCATTTAACCCCAGGGTTGTGCACGCGTGTTTCATTGTGTTGTGTGCGTGTGTCTTTGGGAAGTACAGAGAACCAGATGTCGTCGGTCAAAAGAAGCAAGAGGGCATCATATCCCTGAGAAACCGGATTCATTCCAGGGATCTACTTTGGGCTCAATGGGTTTGGTTTCATGGCATCGGTCGTGTGTGACCGCCGCCGGCCCATTGGGCTGATGCTAACACAGCACAGCACTCCACAACTGGGTTGCCACATGGACTGTCTGCAGCGGTTACACACACATGTCCAACCAAATTCTAGCTGGTTTGAACAACAACTGAACACAGGGTCCACCTCATAAATTACATTTTATCCCCTACACAGTGCACTACTTGACCAGGGTCTATGGTCCTTTGAATCAAAGGTAGTGGACTTCTACAATAAGGAAGGTAGACAGGTACAGATAGTTAAATCAAAGCCTCCTGTCCGGTCAGACGGAGGTTCAAATCCATTCAGTGTGATGCAGTTTTCAAAGAGTTTCAACACACTGAAACTGGACATCCCTGGATCGCTGCTAAACGGTTCAGAAGGGGTTAGGGTTAACTTTAAAAACAAAGGTCCCCAGCAGCATGATGTTCCTGAGGGTCTCTGATGTTTAATGACTTTGCGTAAAGGACTTAGTCTGTGGCTTTTACAGAGCATGGATTATTATGTGTGGTCAGAGTCTTATCTTTGCAAGTAACCCTTCTGCAACTCCCAGGCTCCACTTATCTACATCGTTCACTTGTTCTCATCAGTGTTTAGAAGGGGGGCCGTGTCAGTTCATTCTCTGTACATTTGATACGGTTATCTTTTCTGTCCACTCCTATATCAACATCGACTTGATCTTTCCTCAACTCTTGAAGTGTTTTGAAGCTTTTTTGGACATAGATATAAAGTAACAATAAGAGCAGAGAGCCAGCATGAAACCCAATCAGCCAACAATGTGCACTGAAGGCAGCACTGTAGACTGCTGGAGTAGTCCACCCCAGGGCCCTATCTTGCACCCGGCGCAATGCAGCGCAAAGTCTGAACGCAAGTGTCTTTGCTAGTTTAAGACCAACGCAGTTGTCATTTTCCCGTCAGGCGCCGTTGTTTAAATAGCAAATGCACCTGCGCCCATATTTGCGCCCATGGGAGTGCTGGTCTAACAATGAGGTGTGTTCAGGTTAATTCCTGGTCTATTGCTATCTTGAGGCATCGGAAAGTGATCGCGCCATTGACCAACAAAAACCTGGTCTAAAGTCAATGGCGCAGTATGCCATAGTTATTTTAACTGCAAATTAGTCAAATGCACCTATGGCATAGGCACAGCGCGTGCACACTATGCTTGTTGCACACACACAGGGAAGTGCAGCAGCACACGAACATGTAAAAGATTACAAATAAAAATATTACAATTGCAAATCTGCCGTCATAATAGCAATGCGCGAAAGGTAAACGCGCCTAGCTCTTAAAGGGAATGGGAGACGAATCTCTGAATGGTATATTGCATGTTACGCCCAAAACACACCCATGAATTAATGAAGACACTTACTACAACCCTTTTAGACCATGTGCCCGGCGCATGGAACCTTTTATCCGCTGTCAAATTAGCAAAAGTGGATTTGGACATGCCAAAAGTGCAATTGCGCCATGCGCTTCACGCCATGCGCTTTACTCCATGCGCTTCACTCCATGCGCTTCACTCCATGCGCTTCACTCTATCCGCTTAGATCGTTAAAATAGGGCCCATATTCTCTACACTGCCTGCCTTGTACACTCCCCTGGTTTGAGCTTAGCTACAGTCACACCATGTCCAGGTGTCGAGTCTTGCTAACACCCACGATGTATCACTGTCCACCTGTTCTCCACTTAGCCTTGCTGTCATCAACTGATTAGCTCCGTCTGAAGCTGTTTTCTGCATCTGCTGGAGGGCAAAGGCACACATTTGCCTCTAAGGAAGCAAAATGACAGGCTGGATTCCAATTTAGCCATGTATGTGTCCCTGTACCCATGGGGATAACGCTTAAATTAGTTGCACAGTCTGGCATATTCATTGGTGTGTGTCTGCACTGAATATGTGTGTTTATGTTTGTATGTGTAATTGTGTTTAGAGCGGCTGTGTCCTGTCATTCCTCCAGAGCAGACCTGGAACTGTGAGTTTTCTACTTAGCAAATGGTACCATACATACTATACTATGTAGGGCACTGCTTTTGACCAGGGTCCATAAAGCTCTGATAAGAAGTACTGAAATCATGTGGAATTGGGTGTATATCGAGACATAGACCACCTCAGCCAGCGGTCCACAGCTCAGGAGGTCAAAGCACAGGCCTTGTCCCACACACACTGGTCATGTCCCAGTCCCCAACCCACTAGTAATTTCACATGCTGACATGGTGTTATTGGTTACGGCCCTACAAACAGGAAGTGGATGTGACACCACAAAACTACATGGTTGAGATTCGGATTCATCCTGCTATTATTTTTGAACACGGGTTATGGTGTTGGAATTGTGTTCCATATGTATACTGGGTACAAAAGAAAACACTTTGTTTTACCTTAATAACACAACAGTGTGGAAATTTAATTAATAGCTTTATAGGAGAGGCAGCCAAGCAAATCAAACACAATTGGTGTTTGGGTTGAATGGGAATGTAAAGCTTACATGATAAAAAAAAAACATAAAACAAATATGTTTTTAGAGTAAGCCTACAATATACTGAAAGATGTATCATAGCACTGACTTGGAAATGTTTATTATTATCAGATCAACGTGCCCACAGCTGAAAAATGTACACTTTAGATTAATTTATTTTTCATCCAAACGCGGAGGAACAAACACTCATTACTTTGTTTCATATGCACCCAAACACTCTTCCCCACAGGGGCTCTGAAACCAAACCTATTTCAAAATTCTAATTGCATTTCAATAATGAAAAAACTACTTTTTGTTGATTAATATCGAGAGTTGATCGAAATCACAGAAAACACATGCTTCAATGTGACTGCATATTTTTGCGAAACTGAACTATGGCTTGTGGAATGTACTCCATCTTAAGCATTTAAAAAGTGTGTTCTATAAATTCCACCCTATTCCCTACATAGTACAGGACTAAGATTAAGGTCAGATTGTGTGCACTATTTAGGAAATAGGGTGTAATTTGGAAAGCTGGAAGATTGTGACAGTGGCCTGGCAAGATTTGGACAAAATGTCAACAGGCATCATGAAGACAGGCTCCTAATGCATGAAACAAAAGTTAAGATATTTAAGAAGACTAGAGTGAGAGAGCACTGCTTGAACACGTTGTCATTAGAAAAGTGACGGATGGACTCTATTAGAAACAGAGAGAAAGACAACAAGAGAAACAAAGAGAGAAATAGGTCAGGAAAATGGAAAATGACATAAGACGATGTTGGTCTTATGTGCAAAATGAACTATGTTATATTGGCGAGGGGGGGTTACACATCCAAGTCCAGTCAACAAACTTCCCTGATTGAGTTTGACATTTGTTGAGACAAAAAAAACTGCCAGAGAAAAGTCGAAGCTGGCAAGAAAAAGAACCAGGAACACTCTCCCGCCATTGTACGGTATATGTCCTTCAGTCACACACAAAAACACACAAATTTCGTTTGAAACAGGCAGATGCTTGACAGCCTAATTCTATGTTGTCCAAAAGAGAAAAGAAGAGCTGCCCTGCCACATCAAGCCGGGCTGACGACACAGTGGAGCTGACACTACCTTGTTTTGGGCCCATCTTTATCACAACACACTTTACATAACTATCACAACTGTCACATCCAATCTACTCACTCCCTTGTGGGGACGAGAAAGTAAGGAGCCGCCTCCATCCGCCTCTTCCTTCAAATTTACTGCGGCATCGCCGGCTCTTTGGCTCGACACAGGGCCTGTGGTACAGCTAGAGCAAGAGGCGAGTCGAGGGACAGCTGACTTCATCCGCAAGCCGGAGAATCTGCCTCTTTGGCATAGGACAGTTCAGAACAATTGGGGACAGAGAACTGGCTCATTTTCGCTCCTGGTTAACTGATGTGAGGACGGAGGCAGCATTTATGACTTTCTGACACTGGAAAAGGGATATGGCTGCTTTGCATCATAGGACAGATGAAACCCCACTGTGGTGTGTGGAATGGTGATGACATTTCAGAGCAGGGAGGAAGATTTGGAAAGAGAGACAGAAACAGATGTATGGGGCCTCTGTGTGTGGTGCATTGGTCTAAGCCACTGCATCACAGCACAACTGCATCACAGTGGCCAGGGTTCGTATCCTGGTCAAAGCATTCTGGCTGTGACTGGTGGTCGAGCAAGGGGGAGGACAAATTGGGACGGGTGGATAGTCGGACGTAGGTACCTCTCTAGCAACTTTGTATGTAGGTGGGCACATGTAAATGTAATTGTGATTGTATACGATATGGCCAATCAAATTGTGGATTTTTTTATGTATTGAATCACGGTTCTACCGGGAACATTTCCAAGAATAGTCCAATCGTTTACAATTTGAAGTACTTGGGGAACGTTTAGTTCACACATAACATGCTAGGTTAGTGAGGTTAAAGTTAGGGTAAGGTGGGTTAAGGTTAGAGTAAGGATAAAGTAAACTGACTATTTTATGTTTCGTAAACGATCCTGCTTCCGGAAACATACACATGTGTACCAATTCCCTACATAGTGCAGGACTAAGATTGGAAACAGTATCGCCATGAGAACAGCCTGGCAGATGAGTTGAGATCAATTAGGGAATTGGACATGACAAACCTTGAGGGATGCTGACAAGGGGGACAACTGGGGATGTAGTCTAGGGCACAACTGGGGATGTAGTCTAGGGCACAAATGGAGATGTAGTCTAGGGCACAAATGGGGATGTAGTCTAGGGCACAATCCTAAGGGGTCCCAAATGTTGTTCTTGCACATTCACATTTTATTGTGGGGGGCCCTAAATGTGTAGTTGTGTCCTGGGCCCCGGGATTCCTGTTGGTGCCCCTGCAAACCTACCTCCCATTAAAATAACTTTTATGAAAAACACAAGATAATCTATATATTTTGTTATTTTATTCTATTGTTCTAAACTGTCCTGTTTACTATATTAATCTTTTAATGACATTATCTATGGTATGTTGAGAATGAATAATGATTCCCAGTGTACACCTTGGCAATGTCTGCATTGTTAAGTCATGCAAATAAGTCAAGGTGAAATTAACGAAATAAAGCAAGAATGTCAGACAGACTGTCAGAGAGACAGACAGACAGAATGGTTAAAAGCTGTGCATGATTGATGAAGACCTGTCTTCTCTTTCTGTATAAAAAATCTCTGTCTCTCTCTTGATTAAATCCTTTGAGGAAGATGAAAGTTCCAAAAAACAGCTTGACCAGACTCAAGATCGCTAATCAATTATTTAAATGACCGCCTCAGTCTAACCCCCTGGGACATGCTGCCATGACAACAGCATATCCATAGATGGACAGATAATGTTTATTATTCTAACTGGTTAAGGTCATAACTAAAGTCTCCACCAGTGTGTTTATAATGGGTCTCTGCCCATGTCTTGGTCTGCGGTTGCTGTGGCAGCCTGACCCAGGGCGTTGGCCGTGACTTGACCTTGTCAGGGGCACCACCCTAGGGGTCAACAGGAAGTATAGATGCTAGGCCAGCGGCCGAAAGCAAAGCCACACGAAATGGACCAAAGTTAGCTTCTTCTGTTTCCAGCCAAACTCAACTCACGTTCAGCCAAGTCAACAGAAGACTACTCCTGAACCTCTGCTGCAGCGTCACAAGCCAGGACATGTGGAGGCCAGGGAGTGAAGGCAAGTAGGAAGTGCTCTCTTTCTCACTCTCTCTCCCTGTTCCTGTATTTCTCCATCTCCCTCATCTCTTCTTTTCTTCTCTCATTCTTTCCCGCCTGCCTCATCTCTCTCATTCTTATATTCATGGTCTTCCTAAATCTCTCCTCCTATTCTCTCGTTCTCTTTCTTCTTTGGTTCTCTCTCACTTCGACTCTCGAAACTCCTCTCCTCCCAATTCCTCCCCAAAAAATCATGCCAAAACCATGGTGCTTCAGTCTCCATTCACTGCTGCAGGCTAATGGCAATGTGGCGCATGGGACAGCGCTGTAGGTGAGGGGCTATAACTCCTAGGCCCTTCGAAAATTCCAGTGCTCTGTCACTTGTGATGCCCAACCTGTCGCGTCTGCACGAGGTGCCAGATAGAAACACTTGCTCTGGAGTCATACGGGTGTTAGTTTAGTCTGTGTGTTGTGGTTCCCTGTTGAATTCTACATTCCCTGGTATTCCAACAGAGGTTTATGAGGACCCTGTCTGGGCCGGCAGTTGGAGGACAAGGTCCAGACAAAAGGGACAATGAGGGCCACATCTGAAATCAGTAGAATTAGTAAGTTGCGTAACACACATTCTTTTTTCCAGCAGCCCCGTACCCACATCTGTCTCCAGGTATGGGTCCATCATAGTATATCCTTTCGTCTTTCCATCCCTCTGCCCACACACAAATCACATCTCCTGCTGATGATCTCACCACCATTGCCCTTGAGTAACACTGTGAGCCCTGGTTTGAAAGTAGTGCACAATGTAGGGAGCAGGGGGCCACAGTTGAAAAAGTCTGAGTTCTTCTAACGGAGGATGTTACCGTGACTCAACCCAAGGTGCATGGGCTGTTGGGGGGTTAATGAGAGACAGACCCAGGGTTTCAGGGAGGTTGACCCTCAGGCCTCAGTGTTGTGTGGTGACCACTTTAAAACCTGAGTAGGAACACGGCGAGGTTATACAGTCACCAGATGAGCTTAAGTCTTGGCTCTACATCCATACACACACATACACAACCTCAGCCAAAAACATAAGCAGCCATCACAGGGCCGATTCATCTCTGTCATTCCAAAACTTGTTTTTTAGAATGAGTATTACGCTTGCCAGGGTGAGAGAAAAAAACATTACTCAAACAGTTATGACCCACAAAACACCTGTTTACAGAAAAACACACAGCTCCTCCACAGGACAGCAACTTATCTGGCTGTCTGCCTCGCTTCACTGGGGTACTTCTGACAGATTGCATGACGTGTTCTGGCATGGTTCTGAAGACAAAATTCTGGTTTTGTGTACAGAGCTAGGTTTTAATAACATAATTTAGGTCCTGTAATCCGGCCTGAATTCTGATGAAAGACTTCAGGTTCTGTGCTCTGTGATGGGTTCTAAGAGGCCCATAAGGGAGCACTGCAGGTGCCAGACACTGGAGTTTGCAGTCAGAGTAGCACAAGGACAGAGGTAAAAGCACCATCCATAGAAAGGTCTGAGCAGAAGTCAGGACAGGACAGGAGTCAGGACAGGAGTCAGGACAGGACAGGAGTCAGGACAGGAGTCAAAACAAGAGTCGAAGTATAAACAGGGGTTAAAGCAGGAGTCAGAGGTTGCAGCAGTGCTTGGCTGGTGTATAACAGGACACAGCTCCTGGAGGGGTCAGCCTGCACTGGAAGGATCTATGTCACCTCATGTTCACTGCCCTGCCCCAGAGCACCAGATCAAAGTCAAACAACGACAAGAAGGAAGTGCCAAACTGTTAGTATCTTCCTTAAGCTGCTCCTGGACAGCCTTCAAAGCGAGGTAAAAACACACTCCTGCACGGCTCAATTGTTAGAACGCCGTGCTGCGTTTAACGCCAGGAATGTTGGTTCAAATCTACCCCCATGTGAAATGAAGGCACACATGTCTGTGAGTCACTTTCAATAAAAGTTACTGCAAAATGGCTTATGTTACGATAGTATTACATAACACACATATATTCTCCACACCCTATACATCCTTACACTAATACAAATTCCTCTGTTTGATATTTTCCAAATCCAGTTTGTTTAGGAAGTAACACTATTGCTTAATCTGCACTAGGTCAGATCATAGAAAAGCCAACCTCAGCACTGACCCGGATGTGAGAACACACCCCCTAACATGTCACATAACCACAGCCTTTACTAGTTAGAGCCTACATGTCTACATCACTGGAGACTTATTGAAAAACCCAACGCACAAAGATGTGGAACAGTAAAAACCGAACCCCCTCAGCTGTTCAATCATTTCTAACTCGATTGAAATGGTGTCCTTATCTGATATTTCCGCATGCCTGGATATTCACATCGTGTTTTCACCAGGGGCCGCATTTCTGACAGTTCTGTTTCTGTCGTTTTTCATCAGATGTTGCAGACAGATTCCTTCCTCTGTTCTCCAACTGTCACTGCCAAAAGCCCCCACGCACCCCATCCACACTCCACCCGCATCAGAATCAGGACATTGCGGTACAACCGATCTGCGCCTCTGTATGCAAATGTTTTCAGTAACACAATTGGGAAATAGTATGTCTGTTACCTCGGGGGGGGGGGGGGGGGGGGGGGTTAATATTCTAGTTTACTTGAACCAATCTTGGGACAGAGATTACACTTGGGGCTTAATGAAAATATAAGAGATAACCTTTGAATATGAACACAATTCAATGGAAAGGTGTGATGTCGATAAAGCTTAAAGCTGCTAAACACAAGCAGGTGTCCACATTTAGCTCAACTCTATTCAGCAGTACTTCACCAAAGCTCTAGAGTCTTTGAGAAATAAATGCATCATGTACTCAGCAGAACACCCTGCAGGGGAAGAAGCAAGCCTCTCCATAAACGTTAAGGCATTCACAAATCCCCAAGAACATACGCCAGCAACAGAATAAGCTGAGGTTTTACCTACACAGTCTTGCTCCCAGACACACACACGCCCGCACACACACAGCAAACACAAATTTGACCGCTTTCAACACAAACTCAACTACACCTTTTCATTGACTGGCAGGGACTTCTATTTGTGCCTTTTCGGGCCATTTGAGCATGGGCCCAGCCTCGATTGGTTTGAGGGGGAAGTGGTTGTGTGGGAGGCCAAGCAGCTTAAAACCATTCATAACGCCCCTAAAAACCCTCACTTCATGGCAGATTATTGCCTTCATAAAGTGCAATACTTTGGAATAAGTCCCATTGGGCTCTGGTTAAATGTAGTGCAATACGTATTGCACTACACAGAGTGATATTTGGGACAAGAAATTGTGTAAATACAGAGATGCCTACAGCCCAATAAGCTTACATAGCAATGGCAGAGAATCTTATCTGTACGGTGCAGGAGAAAAGATAGGAACAACACAATCAATTTGAATGAGTGGCATACCGGGAAAATGTTTTCCTTTTTTTAGTACAACTTAAATACATTAAAACCTGGTCCTTTAGTCCCCACTTGGTTTCTAGTGGTCTTCAGAAGGAAAAAGTATATTTCTGGCTTAGAGTTAGTGTTAAGTTTAGGTATTACGGATGTAGGGCTAAGTGTGTGTGTGTGTTTATGTGTGTGTGTGTGTGTCTGTTTGTGTTTGGGACAAATCTATAGGACTTTACACTAATTATATGGCCAAATATTCAACATAAAACAGAAATGGGGATAGATATTCACAAATACAAAGATGATAATTCAACATCATTGGTTTAACAGTAAAATATATAGTTAACATACTGACAACTGTACTGTGGGTCAAGTTCTCCCCTTCAGTGCAGAGGGGGAATACCATAGCTTTAAATACATAGTAAATACATAGGTACACATGGCAGCACTTACGCACACAGCCCAGAGGACCAAACCTCTCATTGGAATAAAAGGGTGTAATTAAGAAAGAAAAAATTAAGAAGCACAAGGATTTGCTGTGGACATGAAACACAACACAAATTACAGCACCAGAAGATGGGTTATGTGGTTGTCATTATAAAATATATTAAAATTAAACCAATTCTTTCATTTAAAAAAAAAATAAAGGTTGATTTTGAAAAGGGATGCATTTCGATGGAAAGTGTCAATTTGGAAGCGTTTCCCCTCTGTATTTGATTTAATCGTGAATGGATATTTTGAGGTTGGCGTGTTGGATGACAGCGTCGGATTTTACTAAACAAACGTCAAGTCCTCTAAGAGGGGACAAATGTACAGCTAGGACTCAATAACTACAAAATCATTCATAATAACTCGTTCCCACTGTGAACTCACGTCTTACTTTTCATCAATTATGTCATTGCCTGACTGTCCCTAACTTTTGTTTGCTTATGATTGGGAAGCCCTGATTAAAATATTGCTTAGTGAATTATAGTCAAATTTCACAAAAAACTAATACAGGTGGGAAATAATAACGCGCAGTTTACAATAGCCTTCATTCATAAGCAAATTTACTTTGAGTGTGACTGTTCCTTAATGAATTAAACTAGTGACAGACAGCAGCGTTTCTGAATTTGCTACGAATACTAGTAGCTAGATTAAAAAAAATAATAGGCTAATGACAGTTCGGGGATGCATATAGTTACTGTTCTGTAGCCAAATATTACCTTTATTTTTTACAGCGCGAGCCTAGTTCACAAGCCACGATGGATACATGCAACGCATTTAATTAGGGTGCAGATACACATAATACTTACAAATGATCGCTAAACAATAGGCATATTTCAAATGAGCATTTTGAGGATATTGTCCAGAAGCTTAAATTAAGTGGGTTAAACAGCATATGACTTTAAAACTGTTCTTACGCGCAAGCAGATGTGTTGGAATGAAGACAGGGGAGAAGATCGAAAGCAAAAAAAGTTTCTTACTTACCAGTGTCGAACTGTCTGGAGGTGGTTAAAGATAGAAACCCAACTAGTAGAAAAGCAGCGGTGATTGTCAACAACGAATCCATCACTCAAGCCTTGAGTGGGTTACAGTCGTTCTGCGTACGGTGCCGACAGTCTTCGGGGCTATGAACGCAGGTGAACTGTTGTCCTGAATGTCCTGATACGGACTGATGCGGCAAATTGTTTGGTGTAGATGTGTCTTTCTATGTCAGCGTAGAAGTCTGTGATATGAACTCCAGGCAGGCATGTCTAAACCACACACAGGGAGACACGAGAGAGATAGTAGAAAGCAAGCAGGGGATCCTATTTCGAATCATGTGACAGGAAATCCTGGCAATGCCTTCAACCTGCAGACTTGGGTATTGAGAGTGAGAGATCAGTGGGATTCACTGGTTTTCATGTCATCGCGGAATTAAACGCCTCAGTGCAATAGCCTAATAATAACAACACAATAGGCTTGCTTATAAACGTATAATTGTCTAAAAACGATACGTTAATAATGACACCGATCTATCAAGTTAAGTTTATTTTGTCAGGGGAAAATGTTGAAGTAAGCTATAACAAAATTAAAGGTCAACTGAATTCAGGGACGGGGTCAAGAACCCTGCGACAAATACTTTAAATCTTCAACGACCACTGAGATCTTTTACGGAAAAAGAAGTGTGTTTCCCACTTGCAATAACTGTGCTAAAGCTGCTCTGAGTCAACCTCGGACGGGCAAGGATGACCCATACCTCCATAAATGATCCTGCTCCATAAGACAGTGGAGCGTAAATTCGGTACAGATATGTGTTGTATTGAAAACAAATATGTTTACAAGCAAGGCACCTTTGGTTCCAATACACGCGGGACATTTGCAGAAGCTTAGAATGGATGTATTAAAGGCTGAACTTCTATTGAACACTTTATCAATATTTTATCAATAATCGTATATTGAGCCAGCCCCGGTTAAAGGACTACAGTGCAGCGATTCCAAGTGTGCTCTGTCCATTCTACCGCCCGGCCTTCTTCCTAACGTCTACGTTAGTGCAAAACAGCACCCTCGTGTGTTCACCATGTTCACCAAGGTAACAATATTGCTACTAATTACATGCCATTCGTCCCCAAACCAGACACTCACACTGCAGGCTCTCCTTCTCGCTCACACACACGCACGTGCGCACGCGCGCGCACACACATTCACACACACAGTGCCTAAAATAGAATTTTCATTATGATCTCACCAACCCAAAACTCACCAACAGAACTATGACATAGTTACCAGAGACCACAGGGCCAGTTGGCTGGCTGGGAGGTTACAGTAAATTGCACTGGTAAAGTAATAATCCTAGTTGACGAATCCCCTTTGGAGATATGTGTTACAAAGTAGCTAGCCTCAAATGGCTTAATGGTCACAATACCACCACAATGCCTATTAATAGAGTGTAGACTTAAACAGTAAATATGAAACACTCTGATCAACAGAAACTAAATCCCTGTTTATTACAGTATGACTAATAGTAATATAATAATATCCATAATAACTTCAATTATAAAACTGCTCATCATTTCTAATTTCTTCCCAATAACACTGCAAGAGGAATGGTCAAATCCTCTCTTCAGTCAAATCCCATGTTGTTCTTCTCATTCTTTCTCTGCCTCTCTTTTTATTTATTTTTTAAACTTTGTTGACATAGCTCTTCAGTGATAGAGGGGATGCAGAAAGATAAGAGTTAAGTTTAAAGGTCTGGTCCGGAGAACAATACACCCCAGATTCTGCACCCACTTTCTACGCTTTTCTCCTCCTCAATCTATCTTGCTCTCCTCTCCTTCTCTCCTCATTTCTGGGATCACATGTATCTTCCCTCTCATCTCCTGCCTGTACATGCTGCCTGGTTGCATTCCTTGTGGTTTTCTGGTTACAGTATCTCACCCCTTTGTCTTTCATCCTGTACTCTGCTGATGAAACACAGTATTCAGTTCATACATGCATACATGAAATTTTGCACTTTAGGGTTTGTGGGGGTGGGCCCGCCTGTGCTATCTACAAACGATCTGGAGTGGTGTATTGTGATCAAAATGTGGATGTTTCGGTGAAGCATATACCTCACAACTGAAATGTTTTCGTGGGGACAAATTTAGAAAAAGTATACTTACAAATATACCTGTGTGGAAGGGAATACGTGTTATTAGTAGTTTTTATAAAGTTTTTCACTGTGAATGTAATAATTACATCTGAATTTCTGTGACAAATCAACTTGAATTGGAAGACCAGTCTGTAAGTTACTTTGACCATAGCAAAACGAGCTTGTGCATATGCAAAAGTAGAAGGGGAAATGTGCCTAACATGAATATGAAAATGTGCAATGCAAATGCAAGTATTATGTAATGTGTTTATTTCCTGTTGGCTAACAATCAGAAATGTCTTGTTTAATGAACTGTTTCATTTTTCCATTGAGAGGGAGCAGGACAGAGAGCCAGCAAACCATAGGCAAAAATAACTTTAACAGTGCCCCCCCCTTTGATTCAACTTTGTTTTATTGGAAGTGTTAGCAACAGCATGACCACAAAAACAGTGTCAAACTCCAACTGATTTCTTCACAGTTTGGCTGACATCAATGTGCTTGTGTTCTCCTGACTCCACCCTCCATTTGACTGATTCATGTTTCAATGACTTTTTAGCTGTCGGGGCAATTCCATCTAAACTTCCCAGCCAAACGTTTCTTCAGTCACAAAATTAATGAATTAAAGCACAGCACAGATACAGCCTTCTCCTTGTAATATCACAGTGAGCCGACATAATTACCCAACAGCACTAGGCCATCTGCTTGATGTCTGAATGGAATGGTGTTTGTGTGTGTGTATGTGATATGTCTCGACCCCGTTAAGGCTATTATAACCCTAATAGCTCCTTCCACTGTCTATAACTCTGTCATTAGACGTAAGACACATTGTTGGTCACATCTGAATGTCCCCCCTGGTGAAGTGCAGGTAATTTGAAGTGGGGTCCTAACTGAAAAATCATCCCCTCTGGGAAATTTTCTAGCTAGCCCCTCCCCCTCTCCACCACTACATCCACTTCACCGATCCCCCTTATCCTTCACAGTCCCGCCTCACCTCCACACAGCACCCAGTACCCTTCACAGCTCTCATCCCTGTAGGCCCTCAAGCTTGCCCGCGTTCAAAGCGAAGAGATAAAAGCTTGAGTTTACACACCCTAGCCACCTGCACTTAACCAGCATCCCCCTCCCACCTCAAACACACACACACACACATAAGGCGGTCATCCATCTCCTTCTGTACCTCTATGGTCTCTAATTAGCATTGGGGCGACACCCTCTGGAATGCCTAGTTATTATAACTGAGTCTGCTCTACCTCAGAGACAGGGAAACAGAAAGAAAGAAAGAAAGAAAGAAAGAAAGAAAGAAAGAAAGAAAGAAAGAAAGAGAGAATTAAAGAGAGAAAGAAAGAAAGGGTGTGGGTGGTGGGAGAGGGGGCAAACGAGACGTATCAAACATGCAGAACTTTCTGTTGTGATGTGACATGATGTTCCTGGCTTCATCCAGCTGAGGTCTTGAGGAGATCTCAGGTGCAGTAAACCAGAACCTGGGTACTGTACACGTTTGTCTTCATACACACATTTGGCTGCTTCCTTTCCCCTTACCAAAGCCAGGGATCGCTCCTCTCTGATTTCAAAGATACAATACTAATGAAGGGCATGAACTCTCTTGTCAGCCTGAGAACATCATGCCAATATATCATTGACAGTTCCCATAATGACAGTGTAACCAATGCCACATGTTTCAATAAAGCACGCTTCAAAGTTCTTTGTCCTCATGGAGTCTTGTTAGGCAAGTCAATCTGGCATCCTTAGCATACACATAAAAGTCGGCTGTTCTCGTGTCACACCCAGTGGAGTGGGCAAGCCTGTATTAAATCTGATTGGCTGTGAGTTGATCTGAATTAACCACTGTTGGTGCAGAAGACCAACAAAAGTCCTTCAGTGACTCACTCCGCATGTGTTTATTCAGATTCCAAAGTATATGCAGTATTGTGCTCCTTTATTATTGTATTGTTATTTTTCTTCTGTGGACGGGGGGGTAAACATTTCATTTTTGGAGGGGCAAGTATTCTTCCAGTAGACTCTGTGAGCCCAGCTAACATCTTGCCACTATTTAGATCCGGTGAATAACTTGCAGAACTGATGTCTCGCCAGTCTTGGTTTTTGGTGAGTTCTTTTTTGAGGTGGTCTTAAAGAAGGTCAACTGTCTGGGCTGCACAGATTTCCAGCCTTGGGGGAGCTGGGCCGGCAGCTGTTAAGGAGCCTGGTGCTTCCGGATCAGGGGGTGCCTGGCTAGGGGGAGTAAAGGCTGGTGACTGGATAAGTGAAGCCTAGATCGATGGCTGGTATGGCTGGATTGGAACACGACACGGCTGAACTGGAGGCGCCTGGTAGAAAGGAATTGAAGTAGAGGTCCTTTATATGGTGATGCTGTGGCTGCAGCTGTAGAATGACGTCCCGTTACTCATGGTACGGAGTCAGTCTGGCTTGGTCCTACAGTTGAAGGCTGGATCAGTCCTGGCCCTGGCCCTTGATAATCAAATTCAATCAAACAATCAAATTTATTTTTTAAAGCCCTTTTTACAACAGAAGTCGTCACAATGTTCTTTGACAGATTCCCAGCCTAAAAATGATCTGGAAGGCTTGATGTTATTGGACCTTATTGATCTAGGAGGCTTGATGTTAATGGACCTTGATGAGCTGGAAGGATGGATGTTACTGGACCTTGATGAGCTGTGAGGGCCGGATTCAGGGATGGACTTGGACAAAAATTCGGCCCGGGACGTTGGATGGAGCGGCCGGCGGTGGGGGGGTGTGCGCGTGCGCTGTATCTGTCGCTCTCCGCGTTCGTCAATAATTCACTCTTGGTTTATCCTCATTTGAATATAGAGAAACTCTCTCTGGATTTGACGGCCGGGCCAGAGCGCAGTTTTGCGGATGCAACAGCCTGTCCATTTCAGCCTACTTTCACTTGTTTTAATACGTCCGACCGGCCGTCAAAGTAAAATGTGACGGCCCGTTTGGCCCGGAATGGACCGGTCGTTCGGGAAAACTCCCGATCCTCCCGATGGCCCCTGGCCGGATTGTGGTTTTAGTCCCATCTGGTGAAGTGGATTGATCTGTTCTTCGTCAGCCTGTACTGATTTTGTCACTGAATTGAGTAAAGTGGGTCTTCCTGATTGATAACAGATGCCGTCCGAGCTGGTGGAGGTACCTGGGGCCCATAGCTACTGAAAGGAGGATGGGTTCTGGGTTGAAAGCCATATGTCCTCTGGTGCTCCATCATGCTTTTGTCTGATGTCTGTGCCTCCAGCATGGCCGAGGAACTCAACCTCATATTTCTGAAGGTGAGCAGGGCAATGGACCATGTGGGCAGAGTGCCGTGGTGTGGAGATGTTAAGGAGAGGATCCCTGGGTTCTTTGTCCATAGCAGTAGTTACATCCACAGAAGTTCAACGGCCACCATGGCTCATCAGTCACAATGTGGGAATAAGAGGAAGAAGATGATGGATCCAATTATTTTCAGATCAGTCTATGTTGGAATTCTTCTTTCAGATTAAGAGGAACATGACTACGGATTAGCCAGTGGTTTAAATACAGTGGTGTGAATGGTGTTGGAAAAGTGAAAAATGGTGCAACAAGTGGGTGTGGTCTGAATCAACTATGCAGGCAAGACATCTGCGAATTGACCTTCACAAAAATGCAATTGTTAAAGGTGCCTTGTGTAGGATTCAAACCTTAACAACAAAACTCAATTCTCTTTCAAATGACATGAATAAAAATGTGGTAAAACATATTTCTATTTCTTGATATAAAAAATGAAAAATACACAAATTCACAACCTAAACTGTGTTCCAATTGGCAGCACAATATTAGGCAGGTGATCATAATGTTATGGCTGATTGGTGTACTGTATGCTGTGAGGCGCAGCCCATTGAGGGCTGGCGTGAACAGAGACTTACATTTATATATATATATATATATTTTATGTTTTATCAGTGCATTGCATGATGTTTTTGGTTTTATGGTACTGTCATTTTAAATGTGCTGACACCTCTCCTCAGTTTCCTTGCTAGGATAGGGTTCAGGTTAGGTTAGATTTGTAGCTTGTAGATCTGATTGTTAACGACATTCAGCCGTGTTCAATTAGTTAGTCAGTTAGTCCTATATAAGCTGTGCCAATCAGAGGAGAGGTGTCGGTCATTGTGATAGAATTTGGCAGTTACTGTGTACGCTCTGTACATTTATATTTTGGCCATTCAGTGTCTGTGCCGCTGTAAAGAGCATATAGGCTATATATGTATACTTGTGTTCACTTGCTCCAGTGGTACCCTGCACCTGCAACCTGATATCTGTATGTTTCCTGGAGAAGTCAACATATATAAATACAAACACCCATCTTCTGCCTTTGATCTCCCTCTCTTCAAAAACACTCCACTTTGTGACAGGATGTGTTCATTGTGGTGAACATGAGCTGGAGTCACTTTTTTTTTAAGTACATTAAATATCTTGTTCATTGTTTAAGCATTTTTTTTGCGAACAATCAAACAAACACAAATATCATGACTTATCAAAAACCAAAATATAGGCTACTACAAAACAAACCATCACATCGCTTTCAATTGTAAAAGACATATTTTTCCCAAACATCAGAGTTCAATACTTTGCCTTGTAATAAAATAAATGAACACATTAAATGAAATGGTCTGTGCTCCCTATAAATAGTTTTGCATATACATTGTTGTCATTAAGGCCAGATTTTCCCTAACAATCAGAGTTCAATACTGGGCCTTGAAAAAAGAAAAAGAACACCATTGATGCCTACAGTAATCAGGTAGTTTGACCTTCCCATTATTGTTTTGGGGGATTTAGGCAAATAACTGGTCCTCAGAGTTTGGACCTTAGGGGAGGGTTTAAACACATTATTATCCAGGAATTCCTTCTGGAAAATCTCAAAAGTATTTAAGTTATTTGCGTTTAAGCTATACTGTAGATGAGAATCATAAGTGACATACATGCATGTGCACTACTGGGTATACCAGACAGGACTTCAGCTCCCTCAATGCATATTCCATGTTCTGAATCTCATGCAGTTTATTACATGCCGGACTAGGTCCTCTTGGTTCAAGTTGTCATGCAAAAATGTTGACGTTAATGTACATCCAAGGTTGTTAAAAATCCTTGGATCAGAGGTCCAGTCCAATATTCTATTCACCCTGAGATCACACTCAGTGGCCATGGATCTCTACAGATTGTGTAAAAATGTGAAATTTCAAAATGCATGCAAAGTTGTATATAAACAAAACATATCCACATATCAATGTCCTATAACAAACAATATTATATGCATTGCAGTTGTCTTAGGACAGGTTCTGACATCTTTGGTTTGCCTAAACCCAAATCGCATATTGCACAATTCCAAAAGTCTGGAACCTGGCTATACATTTCATTATTACAATATGTCTTTGATATATATTTCAATTTCTGAGAACACCTTAATGTACATGGTCAAGTCTACAAGATCCATGAAACAAAGCTGTGAAACTGAAAAGAGCAAGAATAGCAAATAAAGGACAAAAAAAACGTTTTTAAGGTCTTCTACCCTGTCACCAAGGTCTACAATCAGGCCATGGATTACCCAATCTGTTATTTTTTCGATGGTGGTGCACTTTATTGACAGGGAATACAAATAGTTGCATTCACTGAAGGTGACATAATGACACCACATTTTTTATTTATTTTTATTTCACCTTTATTTAACCAGGTTAATCGATTGAGAACATTTGCAATTGCGACCTGGCCAAGATAAGGTGCAAGGCGACATTAAATTACACAAAGTACAAACATTCAGTATAGCAGTGGTCCTCAAACCCTTCCATGGAGGGCCTAGTGTATGCAGGTTTTCGTTTTTACGTTGTACAAGCCTGATGGAGTAGCTCACTAATTGGTTAGGATTTCCCCTCACCTGGCAGTCTAGGTCCTAATTATGCTTGAAGGGAAAGACCAAAAACCAGCATACATGGAAGGGTTTGAGGACCACTGCAGTATAGAGTTAGATATCTAAATGGTATTAGGTTAAGTAATTAAAAATACTGTACATTCAGTGCAAATATCGTCTAAAATAGACAGGTAGGTTATTGGAATGTAAAGTGGCAGTACAAGAGAAATAACACTAGGATAGGTAACATGATGAACATGGCTGAAAATGTTAATGTGCAAATTATACAGAGATAGCTGTGTGGTTGCTTATGTGCAATACGCGTTAAGGCCTTGATAAGTACACTAGGGCATGAATGGGTAAAGAGAGGGGATAGGGTCAACATGTGCACCGGTCAGTCAGTAGATTTGAAAGTAATGCCTTAAAGGTAGTGATGGGAACGGTGGACTCCAGTTTCATGGATTTTTCAAAATTGTTCCAATCATTAGCAGCAAAGAATTGGAAGGAGAGGCGGCCAAATGAGGTGGGGCTTTTGTAGTGCCTAGTGAGAATTACCTGCTCTAACTTGCAAATGCTTTAAAAACTGTATTCCTTGATGTTTTAAAAATCAAATAAACGTTGCAGATGTGATTATGATTCCCTATGCAGTGCATTGTAATGAAAAAAAGCATGGGTTGATGTTAAATACCAATGCACTCATCAAAATACCTTTTCAAACAGCGAAATATGCACTGCATGGTGTAGAAAGTGATTGTCCCATTTAAACATGCCACTAGTGTTGTTTTTGGTGGCCTGTTTTAATTTTAGTTTTAGTCAACTTTTTTGTCTTAGTGTCAAGCAGTCATTTTAGTTTTTATTAGTTTTAGTCATGTTCATACTCTTTTTAGACTACTCAAGTTTCATCCAACTAAAAGTCTGAGCGTTTTAGTCTTATTTTTAGTCAGAATTATCCATGACTATTTCAGTCTAGTTTTAGTCAATGAAATTTTTTTTTTTTCATCTCTTTTTAATAATGCAAATCTATTTAACCCAGTCAATACAGTATAAGTACCTAGTAATATAGACAAAACCAACATTTTATTTTAGACTGACCCATTTCAAACAATGATATCTTATTGTATTATTGTTACCTTATAGACTCAATATGTCCATTCCAGGCACAGAAGACACTCTGATTTGTATTTAAAAATATTTATTTTACCAACCATACATGTTAGAATTACACACACAAATTTAAATAAATAAAAACTGGGTGGCCAGCCATCAGTCCCTTTCTGTCAGACTTAATTTTGTTGTCGTTTACGCTAAATCACCGAAGCTGCAACTTTTAAATAATGCAGCGAGTGCGGTTTGAGGAAGTAACGTCGCCTGCGTATGCGCAGTGTGACCTGATGCAGCTTTAGTCATCGTCACATGACCAGCATTTACATTGCATCTCATCTTGTTTTCATCACGTGATAAAGATACGTTGACAATTATATTTTTTATCATAATTCTCGTTGACGAAAACAACACTACATGGCACCATATTCAGTGTTGTCACAGTTATTTTGAAAAAGTACTCTGATTACTGATGAATCATTACTCCTTTAAAAAGTAACTTAGTTACTTAACAGATTACTTGATTTTAAAAGTAACTTAGATTACAAGTTACTTTATTAGTTATATTCAGCAGCTGCCGACAACACTCCCGCCACCTCAACAGAAAAATTACAACCGGTTTTGCCAACACTCACTTTATTGGAAGTGTATTTTTTACAGTAACTTCAACAATGAATCTCCAGACATTTGAACTTAAAAACTATTTCCTGAAAAAATACATGTTTTTATTAAAAAAATACTTGTATTCATAAAAATAAAACGAAGACAGTCTTTCTTGACCTGACATATTTAACTTTGAACACTTTGAACACGTAATGGTAAATCTTACTATTTATAATCCACATTGTTTATAAATGTAACTATTAAATTATTTTTAACATAATGTTTTTTTTCAAAATAATAGTGCTTGTTTTAATTCACTGAAATAATCATTGTTAATTCATTATAAAGCTAGCGAAATATAACCAAATGCAATTGTATTGTGTGTAAAGAAAAAAGAGTATATGATTGCAAACAATATAATGTGAAAACATGATTACATTTGAAAGACATTCACTGGAGTCTGTTTTATCCAACAATGATTATTGTAGAGAATTACGAGCGCTATTATTTTGAAAAGGAAAATCTGAGTTTGTGTCCCTGGCATAATAGTGTTGGGTTGCCAGGCAAACAGTTCTTGCCTATAGTTAGCGCCGGCTCTGACTGTCCTCATGCTGAATACGTGACTTCACTCACAATGACAAAAATAGGCATTTGGTTACATTTGGTAACTTTAATCTGATTATTGGTTTGGAAATAGTAACGCGTTAGATTACTCATTACTGAAAAAGGTGGTCAGATTAGAGTAACACGTTACTAAGTAATGCGAACACAATACTAAGTAACGCGTTACTGGCATCACTGACCATATTACACATAGTCAAAACTATTGAAGTTAGCTAGCCAGCTCACAGATTTTATTCAGCATATGTCTGATGACACTGTGAGAGTAAAAAATATGTAGATATGTATTCCTATGAAATAAAATGAAAACTAACTGTGCCAAGTATGGTTTACCAGCTAGAATCAGATTGTATTCAGCCGACCTAAAGTTTTTTATCTAGCTACGTGAATGGTGAAATGGTTGAAAGTCCATGCATTTACTAATACTCAATGGGACTCAATGCTCACTAGCTACTGTGACAAAACGGTCGATGGATGCACAGAACTAACGAGATCTTCACACCAGTACTACTGTTATCCCAATGTGTGGGAATATTTATTAAAGATTGCCTCAAACAAAACAAACCTCCAGACTTCTATACAATGTCCTTTCTGGCCCACCAAACACTTCTTCCATGTGCTCATTCCCCAGTTCCCCCTTTTCAAGATGGCCTCTTCCCCTCCAAATCAGTGGTTGACACCAAAGAAGAAGCCAGTCACCCACTGACCTGGATTAGCAACAGTGCCACCTACAGCAGTGGTTGACTTAACTAACATCACCATTATGCAGCAACCAAAATACACCTATACAGGCACACTATAACTAAAGCAAAACAACCCGTTTTAGCCATCACAGTACTCAGTAGCCCACATTACTAGCACTATGATGTCCACTGACATCTGTCACACTACATAGCTAATAAAATTACTGTTTATAACAAAATAATGTCATGAATTGCACTGACACTATTAGCTAATGTACTCACTTCAGTACTTAGCTAGCAAAATTAAATGAACTAGTTAGCTGGTAAGTTACGTTTGAATGCCATATGTCTGCCATAAATTTAGCTAACAAGCCGCAGAGATAGCTTAACTGGCCAAACCTAACTAGTTGGTATTAATATGTTAATAATATTTATAAAATATTACTAGCAATGACAAAACTAAAAAAATACAGGTCGAAAAATACTGGTTGAACCTGTTTTCTGAAGAAGGTGCCTGGGTGTATACATGAACAGTTCTGTCTTTTAAACTATTTTTTAAATAAACTGTCTGTACACTTACAAAGTTCTCAAAGCTTGCTTCAGTTTGCATGTAGGGGCCCTCATTATGCTACCATGGAAGTGTGGTGCATTTCTGAGCCTTAGTGGAATAAAATAGCGATTTTATTTTACTTCATTCATGCCCTCACAACTAGCGTTATAAGGTAATTAATTATCAGTTCGCATTAAAACTGGGCATATTCGATTAGCATGAAAACATATCCCAGAGAACGGTCGACTTGGTACCAATGTGTTATTAACCCCTAGGTTCATTTTGAGACAGAGTTGTCCTTTAAAGGGAAACTTCACCCTACAGCTATCTTGAGGTGCTAGTAGTTTCTCCCAGACATTTGTAGAACAGTGAAATATGTTTCACCCATGCCTGGCTAGTGTAAGAGCAAGATTTGAAATTTCGCTGGGAATTTTCATACTCTGACGTCACCTGTGTTTCGAATGGACTTTGGAGATAGGAAAAATGAATATAGGCATGTATTCTGTCACGAAAATAAGCATCCCTGTTATACTGATCTGGCTTTCAAACCTACTCCTTAAAGCCTTGGTTGTCCTTGATTTTTTAAGGTATATCTTGTCTTTCTGTGATGTTTCTATCAGCCGTTTTAATGCTAAACAGACGAAGTGGTATGATTTTTTCAGTATGTATAAAACTACAACGCTGGCTTGCTTGTTCCAAGCCCCGCCCACCCGGCATGTTCTCTGGATTCTGTGAAACAGTTCATAACCAAAGTCGCTGGTAACACAATTGCTACTAACCTAGGGTTTGCAGATGAGGAATTTTACAACTTGCTTTCATATTCTGAGTGATATCCAACCATACATGTTTGCGCCCGAGTACACCGAAGAACATTTACAACAAATGGAGTTGTATTACAGATAATACAGTTGAAACACGGTTCAATTCTGATTGCGTTAGTGCTTCTGTGGGAATATGTCCATCCATGACTACTGAATAAAAAAGCATTTGCTATGATGAATGTGATCGTGGACAAGCTTTACTTGTAAGGATTGAACCAAAAATGACTGATGACCGCATATGCGTCATACCCTGGAAATCCAGAGTTCTCGCGAGAGCGCAATTTGAATTTGCTCAGCAAGTTACTCTGGCGCCAAGTAATTCTGCTAATTAACTATGCCCTTGTAGCCGAGCTGCACCAATCACATCGGTGTATCTGATATAGGCGTGCCAGAGGTGTGTTAAACAGATGATGACACGACAGTGCTGCGACCTCGAAGTCATTAGTAAACATTGTAAGATCACTATGGATTAACACCAGTTGTTTAAAACGACTTTGGCCACTACAATGAACGAGTTAGACTTGGCTTTTTGTCTAAAAGAGGAACAGAAGAAGGCGCTCGAATCGTTCCTTTTTTATAAAAGGACGTTTTTGCTGTTTTGCGACCTGATACGGCAAGAATTTTATCTACCAGTTAGCTCCGCCATAGGGGCTTAGCGAAAAAACACTGGTGATTGGTCGTAGTGTTATCCAATTGCGTACCTTGAGATTTTCAAATGCATGCTTGTGCCGCCCCTCGAGTTGGGTCATTTTCATTACTCGAAGCCAGACCCATATCGCCTCCGGATTTGGGTCTGGATTTTCCCAGGCTATATGCGTCACTGAATCACTGCAGTTTTCCAGCACACATGGAAAGAGACGTAACAAGAGGACAATTAACAGATGAGTAAGTTTATTAAACCTATTTTCTGTACCTTGATAATGGAGCACACGTGTCTGTGGTAATGTTATTGTACTGTATGTGTAGTGTGCCAGCTGTATTTAGTAGCTAGCTGAGTGGGTACTATACCTTACTATATATAGGCTACTCTTTCTAGATAAAGAAAAATGGATGGGATCGCATCGCTTTTCAGCCACTTTCGGGCCACTTTTCTTTTTGGGCTTGCTTGTAATTTCTGCAACCAGGTACAGAACACCAATGGACGATCGCTCCTGCTAGCACACAATTGAAACAGTTCATGCAGAAGTCTACATTCACAAAGCACTGTTGGCTTGCCTTGTAAATGTTGATTGTATCGCTGTGTTTGTCAGCTGGCAGAACACTCAGGGCTGACAAAAAAACACTGGTGGCTACAGCCCCGAAAGCCCTGGTCTGGTCACGCTCCTGGTCTGACCTAACAAAATTCGCACAATATTCTTTTATTGATGCTACAAAATTATGAGGAGTCCAGAGAGTGTTGGAGGAGTTTCTGGTACCCTATGAAAACAAGCCATGTGGTGTCTTGGATATGGATTTTGCCTTTGAACTGTTAGTGTCATTTTTAGAGAGACAAACAATTAAAAAAGAATGGTTCCGGGACTGCAAACTGAATCCCGAATATGGAATACCAGTTTTAATATAGACAAACAGGCAAGCAGTAAATTATACTGGATGAAGAGTAAGTGTGCATTTATTTTTCCATGCTTATTGTGCTTCCACAACAATGTTAGTGAGTAAATAAACTGATATGGCCACCATCTTGATGGAGTGTGATGTGTAAGATGAGAAAGCAGAGGCTAGGTCATATATGTCATGATTGTTAGTGGCTATCTTTACATCTTTGCCAAGTGCAAACCCGTAAAGAAGGCATCAATATTTTTTGGGGGAGGGTCATGCCTCTGTTCACAATCATTTTGGAGGGTCATAGAAAAATGTATTACTGGCGAAGGGAGGGTCAAGTCTATTTTGCCCCTTAAATTAAAAACAAACAGATTGTCCAGTATATTAAATAGATTGTCACAACTGGATGGGATTTGCCACAGGATGGCTTAGCCACATATTGTGGCCAGAATGGGACATTATTCAATTATTCCAATTACACTTATATTTTATCTGTCTTTGTGAATGCACCTGTCACATCCTAGCAGGGACGTCGGCTAGTTTGTGGCAAAAATGGACATGTGAACTGAGCACGGACTCTTGACATTATAGATGTTTATATAATTTGGGGATTTATGGTTGTGTATGGGTGGGGGGGTTAATATCCAGCACTATGCAGAGTTTATGTTACTATGTGTTCATTTATTCTGGCGCCTTCCCCTCATTCACCTGCTACTAGTCGGGACTGATTTTAATTTAATTACTTCCAGCTGGTAGATCAGTCCTATATTAGTCTGGGTGAATGAGAGTAGGGCGCGATTCATTAATTATCTGTTGGTAGAGGTGTGCTGTTTTCCAGGGAGCTGAGCAATTCTTTTATATTGTTGTGAAAAGAGTGCAATCTTGTTAGAGCAAATGTGTACAATCTATATATATATATATATATCATCCGCGTCCAAGCCGCGTGTGAGTATTAGATATGTACATAAGTGACCGTTGTGCCGCTCACATTATATGTCACCTGCAACTACGTTAGGTTAGCTACGTTCCCTGGACTTGTCTTCAGTAAAAATTATGTCATCTACCATCTATCTGCCTGAGTCTCCCTCCTTCATCATCACACCCACGGAATAACGTGACAGGACCTCTATTTACATCAGTTGTCCCTTGTTCTTTAATCAGTGTCCGTTATCTGTAGCCCTCTTCCTGATTGTTAGTGTGCGTCATTGTTACCCTGTATTGTGTGTGGATGGTCTTATGTGTCGTATGTAATTAATGGTTGGAATATGGAGCCAGGTGTACACTGTTCTATTCATCCGTGACTATGCCATGTATTTTGCATTAGACTGTTGTAGTACATTGTATGGTTCAGCACCTCCTGAAACCCGGGATATGTCTGATCTCTGTCGTCCAACAATAAAATCATGGTGATAGACAAACTCCTGCAGTCTGGGCCAGTGTTGGGTAAAGTTACTTTTCTGGTTACTTTTTAGTTACTTGCTGAGTTCACAAGTTTTGGAAAGTCCCAAACTAAGACAAAATTAACAGGTAAATGGGGTTCATATCTTAACAGTGACCTATAAAACAAATAGAATAATGTAAAGAAAATACCAATCATGGTTACCAGTAAGATATGAACTCCATTTACCTGATCATTTTGTCTTATTTAGGGACTTCCCAAAACTTGTGAACTCAGCAAGTAACTAAAAAGTAACTAGAAAAGTAACTTTACCCAACAATGAGTCTGGCTCCATTCCTTCCACCAACACAACTGTTACATAGATTTTCAATCATTAAATGTTATCCTTTTTAACACATCAATTAAACAAGTTTTTAAAAATATTGGTATAGAAGGCCATACAAGTCATGATTCCAAACATGTATCAGAGTAATTTCAGGTATTGCACATCTTTAGCAGACCACTCAAAAATCTACTAGAATGCAGGAAATCACATTACTTAACCCCAAATTTCCTGGGGATGGACCTTCAGCTATGTCTGCTTCACAGAATGTAACTAATATTGTCCATCTCCAATAGGCTGCCCCT
>JACXGM010003444.1:7434-17621 GCA_016801145.1 Umbra pygmaea
TTAGCTTTTCCGGTCTGACCTCTGAATTGTTTGAAGTATTCTGCCTGTGGATTTCCCTTGTTTGTACCTTAGCCATACTAGCTATTCCGGTCTGACCTCTGCCTTCTTGGATTATTCTTTGCCTGTTCCTTTGGACAGTTATCTCCGGTCAATAAATAACATTGTTCTCTTTTAAGATTGGAGTAATCATTACAGTATGTTAGAGATTAATATGATTGTGACTTCGGCTGTTTTGAAAATGGAACACAAAAGAAATTTAGGTTTAATGCAGGTTTGAATGGCATGTCAGGACATTTAAAAACAATTGGCAATGATCGGATATTGACTATAGGGTAAATTCAAGGTGATATAGGCTATGTAATTATTTAGGTTATTCAAATATAACATTTTAGAAAACAATTCCAATTTTGTTCAATTAGGCATATTATTATTATTATTATTAGAATACGAATTATACCGGGCCGGACAGCAGGCGAGATGCTATTTCTCGCATTAAATGCGCATTTCAATTGTCTGTAGACTGGCTTACAGTAGCTCTAGAGAAAATGGTAGTATGATCTTCTTGGCCTGGGATTAATACATATTAATTCAAATGTGCAAAATTGTTTTAGCACATGAGATTTTTGCATTTGTGGAAAAAAGTTAAGCCGCAAGGCCTGCATCTGCATATTAATTTAGGGGAGGACGCAAGGCGGGATCAGCAGCTCGTTCACGTCCGGTCAATCTCACGATGATTGTGATTTATAAAGGAAAAGGTACGCAGGACCTGGCGTACGACTGGTTTTATACATGTGAATTTTTCTGTGCGTACGTACTTTTCCAGTTTTGGCCATACGCCATCTTCTGGTATGTAAGCTGCGCAATCTTTTATACATGAGGCCCCTGGTGATTAATGATTACGTTCAGCTGTGTTCTATTAGTCAGTTAGGTTTCCTATATGTATGGTGGCCAAACTAGAAGGAGATGTTGGGCATTGTATACTGGTATATGGTTTATTGTTATCTTTAATGTTAATGGTCCTTAACATTATCTTTAATGTTAATGGTCCTTCCATCATTGGTAGTGATGATGAACTGAAGCTTTCTGAACCAGTGAAGCTTTTCAATCCAATTGGATTGAAAACAGGTTCAGTACTCTATGAGGACATCTGGTGGTGAACGTTAAGGATAGCATTGTGGCAGAAACTGTTCCACAGATATTAGCCATGAATGTCTTTGAGTCGACAATGAATACATTTAGAGCACAGGTGTCAAACCGGTTCCACGGAGGGCTGAGTGTATGCTGGTTTTTGGTCTTTCAATTAGAGCCCAATTAAGACGTAGACTGCCAGGTGAGGCGAGATCCTAACCAATTATTGACATTCAATCATTCAGGTACAAGGTAAAAGCGAAAACCTGCAGACACTAGGCCCTTTGTGGATCTGGTTTGACACCCCTGATTTAGAGTATGAATTCATGGATAAATAAATAATGACATAAATAACTATTTGGGACCTTGAATAAATAAAAGTGTAATTTCCTTCTCCACAAAAACAATAAAGTTTGGATTTTGGTTGTGAACGTGTCTTGTATTTGTAAATAAATACATCAATTTGGGAGGGAAATAAATAAAAAACACATTGCACACATTTCAGTGATTATATTGAGTACGTAGCCTACAGCAACAATGTTTCCTGAGCCAAATAGGTGAGATAGGCAGTGCAGAAGGCGTAGGCTAGTGATGGCAGTCCGACACTGAAGCTTATGTGCTCCAAACCATTAACTACAATTCCATTTGAACCACTGCTCCAAACGTTGCTTTGGTACGGAAAAATCACGTGACATATCACCCCCGAAGCAGCAACTGCTTCATTCTCTGAATGAATCACCTGAGTGGTTCACAGCGCCACCGGTACACGCAAACCTTTCAGGACTCAGGTGCTGCCATTGCGATTGGCATTACCTCGTTTCGAGTCTGAATTCTAGCCCGCTCAAAGCATAATGCACAATATTGTGTTTGGTTCGTAGTAGCCTCTACAGTTACAAACATTGGTTGGTTGGTATCGATTTATTTTTATTACTATGGAAACATGTAGGAAGAGAGGTCGGTCTGACATGTGGTAAAACTAGCTAGGAGCATGAACTAGATTTATTTCGCTGTTACTGAAACTTTGAGTAATGAAACCAGTTTCAAACCAATTCTTCTAAGTGGTTCAGTGCTTCACCAAAGCTTCATATGCCCATCACTAGCGTAGGCTTTATGAGCAATCTATCAGTCTGACATGTAGTCTACTGCCAGTCTGGTGTTTATAGACATTGTTTGATTCAATTGATTGGGGAAGTGCAGCGTCGATGCTAGCTATTCATACTTTGCATGTGACGTCACAACTACTGGCTGGCGGGGAAGAACATCCTTCTCCTAGCATTGAAACCTATTAAGATAGGTGACTTTGCCAGTTTTACCATACGAAATTTGGTGTTTTAAGGTGAAAACGACATGCCAGATAGTAATAAGAATACATACATCAATTAGATCATGCATTAACTCATGTACCCTTACGGTAAAGTGTAACCAGTGTGCTTATTCTAACCAACAACGGGGACAATTTCATAGTGGTTGGTGTAAACTGGGACATTTTAGCGTAGGCAGGGTGTACGTATTCAGATGAAGACTTCATCACAAGACGGAACAGATTAGCATACGTTATTGGGAAGCTAGCTAACTACTGGTAACACCTTTGCTTTGATTATGAAGGTATTCCTGTTTTTCAGCTATGACAGTGTTGTTAACCCATTCACTCTTGAAAAAACTTAGCTAGTATCCGTACTTTTGTAGGCTTTCATTTTTAGTGTGGTGTACAGTAGGGTGACAGATACTTGATAGATGTAAATATCTCAACTCCAAGTTTTGTAGAGACTTTGCAAGCTTCAAAGCAATGACAGTTACGAGTATGTTAATCTTTTCATATTATCTAATTTTATGATTTGGTTGATTGTATTATTGGAAATCCAAGCCTCAATTCCCCTGGCTGGCCACTGTTTGTCACCATTTTATCTGCGTTTCTTGCCCTCCAGGTATCCATGGTAATCACGTGACTGTGTCACGGTATTCCGTGGGTGTGTGGATGAAGGAGGGAGACTCAGGCAGATAGATGGTAGATGACGTTGAATTTTACTTTAGACAATTCCAGAGAACGTGCATTATGTTGCAGGTGGCACATAATATGAGCGGCATGATGGTAACTTATACATATATCTATACTCTCACTCTATGCTGTGTGGACACGGGTAATATATATATATATATATATATAGCACTCTTTTCAAAACAATATACAGGAATGGATCAGTTTCCTGGAACCCAACACACACCTACCATCAGATAATTAATGAATCGTGCCCTCCTCTCATTCACCCGGACTAATATGGGACTGATCTACCGGCTGGATGTAATTAAGGAATGATAATCAGTCCCGACTAGTACTAGGTGAATGAGGGGAAGGCGCCAGAATTAGAGAACACTTAACATAATCTCAGTGCATAGCACTGGATATTAACCCCCCTACACACACAACCATAAATTCCCATATTATATAAACGTCTATACATTGTCAAGAGTCTGTTCTCAGTTCATGTGTCCATTTCTGCCACAACCTAGCTGACGTTCCTGCTAGGTTGTGACAGACTGCAAAGTATGAATAGGCAATAACCGCTCGCCTGTCAACAATATATTATGCCGGCAACATGAACTCAGATTTTCTATTTCGAAATAATAGCGCTCGTAATTCATTACAATAATCATCGTTAAATAATTGCATATAGGTAGTGTGTCCATCTTCATGTGTTGCTAAAATGTGTCTATTGTTGGATAAAAGAGACGAGTGAATGTTTTTCAAATGTAATCGTGTTACTGTTTTCACATGAGACACTGACAATATATTCCATCAAATTGTGTGTACAACATATTTGTTACTGTTTTTAGTAATAAGTTAGCATAAAAAAATAATATAACATGTTTTTTATATCACGTGCTCTTATTGTTTCTTTACACACACTACAATTGGATTTGGTTGGATTTTAATGAATTAAAAGGAGCGCTATTGTTTTGAAAAAAAAAATCTGAGTATGCGTTGCCAGCATAGCAGTTGCCAGGCAAATGGTTCTTGCCAATAGCTGCTACCGTCAGCTCTGCGGAAGTGCTTTGACAGTGGCAAGGACATACTTTGGAACAGTGAAAGTGCTTGTGATAGTTAACAAACAGTGATGGTGCTTATGGACAATAACAGTGATGGTGGACAGGTCAGGGGGATATGATTGTGCTTGGTGATAAGTGTTTGTGGGAATAAAAATTCTGTATTCAGAAATATAATTTTTTCCACTGTTCCAGGGCTGAGCCTATATCTTTTCTTGCTGACTACTTCACCAACCATAATAATCATTATAATAATCTCTCTATTTACTAACTCTCCTGACTCTCCTACTGCAACAACCCACAAAGGTGTGCCCCGTGTCGCGCAACTTTAAAGCTTTGAATTCAACCTCGAAGCAGTGACGTGGGTGTGTGTGAAACAAAGCTTCGGACGTCACTGGTCACGTGATTATCACAAAATGAATCAAGCTCTGAAACAAAGCTCCATTCCAAATTGGTTCATGTTGTTGATACATGTCTCGAAGCAGCTGGTTCACGGGTAACATCACTACTTATTAGTACTGTTACTGTATGGATGGCTGTCCGGGAGCTACACTATAGGAACTTTATAAGTTGCAAAAAGTGTGTTTTGGAGTTTGGAAGTCTATGAGTACGCTCTTTACTTGTATGTTAGCTGTCAGTGTCTGTGCGACTGTGAGAGCATAATAAGCTATATAAGTATAACCGTTGTGCACTCGCTTCTAGTGTTCACCTGCAACTGTAATCCATGTATGTTTTCCAGGATTATCTTTATAAATATTTTATATATATATATAAATATATGTGTATATTTATACACACTCACCTAAAGGATTATTAGGAACATCATACTAATTCTGTGTTTGACCCCCTTTCGCCTTCAGAACTGCCTTATTTCTATGTGCCATTGATTCAACAAGGTGCTGAAAGCATTCTTTAGAAATGTTGGCCCATATTGAAAGGATAGCATCTTGCAGTTGATGGAGATTTCTGGGATGCACATCCAGGGCATAAAGCTCCCGTTCCACCACATCCCAAAGTTGCTCTATTGGGTTGAGATCTGGTGACTGTGGGGGCCATTTTAGTACATTTAGTACATTGAAGCAACTGCCATGCAATTGGTTGAGTAGATAATTGCATTAAGGAGAAATTGAACGGGTGTTTCTAATAATCCTTTAGGTAAGTGTATTTTTATATATATATATATATATATTTACAGGTCCTTCTCAAGAAATTAGCATATTGTGATAAAGTTCATTATTTTCCATAATGTAATGATAAAAATTAAACTTTCATATATTTTAGATTCATTGCACACCAACTGATATATTTTAAGTCATTTGTTTTAATACTGATGATTTTGGCATACAGCTCATGAAAACCCAAAATTCCTATCTCAAAGAATTAGCATATTACATCTGACCAATAAAATAAGTGTTTGTAATTCTTCTCTGCAAGAAGCAAGATTTGGAATGATTCATGTTTATCTTGGCACAGTAATGAGAAGAATTACAACTCTTAGACAGGTTGCTCATGTCACTTGTACGTCATCACGCTCAGCGTGAGGCAGTGTAGTACACTCATGCATCACCGGAAATGTGCTTCTGATTGACTTCACTCAATCTTGGTTGAAATATATGGAGTCGCTTCATCCCTTTTGTCTACTTTCATTGATTTCAACCCAGACCAAGTGAAGTCAATTAGAAGCACTGTTCCACTGGAACAGATTAAATACCTGAACTGGCTAGGGGTTTGTTGAGTGTCATGTTTCTGCCTAAAAAACATACCCAAAGTTAACCTCTTGTTGCACTGGACCTGAAGCAGGTACATACAGTACATATGGTTGATGTTTTTTAAAAGGAAAGACTTAGAATTTTTTGGATATGTGAAACTTATTTCTAATATATTTACACAGTGAATATGGCACAAGATGAAATGCATAATTATTTTCTGATTTTATTTTTCCACATCCTCTTTGAAAGACAACTACAACGCCATATATTGAGAGGGTCCTGGAAACACTTCAAATCATGTCCTTCACGGAGTGGCAACATATGTCAAAACATTTTGGGTGAACAGCCAATGAGCTATAGTTTTATGTGTAAAAATATATTTCCACAAGAAACGTGATGACGTTTTCGTCCGGGTCATGAGACAGACTAGCTGTCTAATCTCAGAATTCAAATATCTCTGACATACGAAGGTTTATATGGACACGCTTGGCCATTTAAAACATCTCTGTTTCAGAAGGAAGACTATGTTCGATGTTAGACATTGATTAGACATGGTTGACAAGTGACTGTCATTCAGAAGTCCGGAACCCAAGATACATACACAAAAGGCTTCGTTTTTTTCTGGATACATTCGATAACGTTGCGGTCCTGAATTAGTTTTTTATATAACAAGATGGATTTTACCTGGGAAAACTATGCTCTATGTCAATACTGGGACTTAGTGATGACCAAAAAGAAAGATTTTGATATCTTTGATGGCACTTTCTTAACATTTTCACTCATAACGTTTGAATGTTATAGCTATACAAAGCTATACCGAGACATTTGCTAAATTCCCAAAGTTTTAAACTTTAAAAATATATGGGATTTGTATATATAACTTAAATATTGCATTCATGAGCTTTGATTTTATTCCACATTGTATTTTCTATGAGGCTAAAAACAGAATGTCATTGTTTACTAGGTATATAGCATTATGCCATATTATATTATGGTCGTTATAGCTATTGTAAAATGTAGACATCTGCTAGATTTCTTACTTTTTAAGTTTTGTAAAGATATAAGACTTCTATATGTCCTAAAAGACGAGGTTGGTAGTTGTGTGTCTAGTCAACATTCTATTTTATTTCAGGTGAAAAAATGTTATGACACATTATGACTAATAATTATCTCATTGTTATAGCTATTGTAAAACATAGACATAAAAAAACTGTAATATAATGTATAAACAGTTTTGGACCAATCACCGATCCCTGAGGAACTCCACAGGTGACCTTTCTAAATCCTGATGAGGTATTATTAATTTGTACACTTTGCTACCTATTTTATAAATAACTTTTTAACCAGGAATGAGCTATACCTCTTATCCCATACTTCTCTAATTGTATCAATATATTACTTTGATCTATAGTATCAAAGGTCTTTTGTAAATTATTTTCGATAGCCTTTGATATTTCTTCTACCATCATCATTACTGCATGTGTAGTAGTTCTATTTTCCATGAATCCATTGTGGTGTTCACTCAATAATTTGTATTTATCAATATAAAGGTCTAGTTGTTTCACAAATAATTTGCCAGTATTTTTTAAAATTGAGGTAGTAGAGATGCTGGTCTATAATTTTCCATGTAATGTCACCATTTTTGAATATAGGAATTAACTTTGCCAATTTCATATTATTAGGGAAAATATCTATTTGAAAAGGTTGGTTACAAATATAGGTTAGAGGTTTAACAATACATTCAATGACTTCTTTAATAATTATCATGTCAATGGAGTTTATATCAGTTGACAATTTCGACTAAATCCATTTAATTTATCCCACAAAGAAACATTGAGCTGGCATTACTATCAATCAAATTATAAAGAATATTCTGTGTGCATCTCTTCAGGTGCTGTATCCTCACCTCATTGGTCACCGGCTGTGGCTCTATCATAGCTACTATGTTTAGTATCCAGCACAGTGGTGATAAGGTCATCCGCTGGCGAGAACTGCTCCAAGTCATCAAGCCTTTGTTTCAGATATTCAATCCTCTGGTCTCTTTGAATGTAGCCCTCAATTTCCGGACCTCCTTTAGTAGTCCCATGAGGTTAACTTGCTGTTTGACCGCTTTACTAATCTCCTCAGACAAAAATATAGGGATTTTTTATCTCTTCTAATTCCTATGCCAACTTCTTGATTGTAGTTGACATGTTTCTTAAAAAAATAGGTAGAACTACAAAAAAAATGTTTTCTTCCCACTCACCATGTGCTCCCTGGGCCTTAACAAAATCCTTGTCCTTAAACACCAGAAATGTGAAAAATATCAAAAATAATAAAAAAAGTAAAACTTTTTGTCGTTGTTTTTCTCAGCTACATTTTTGCTTGGTCAATAATTCAGTTTTTCCATCTGTTTAGGAACACCTGTGCGCAACAACTCATCTCACTCACCTGGGGCCTCATTTATAAATGTGGCGTACGCACAAATGAAGGCATACGCCGCTCTCTACGCAATAATTTGGAATTTATAAAAAGCAAACTTGACGGGAAAATATGCGGTCCTTCACAGAAACTCTGACCCATGCGTACGCACAAAAAAGGTTGAAATGAGAAATGGCGACACCGCCGGCAGATGTGTGAAACACGTGAAGCTGTCTGAAACTGCAGACCGTTGGGTAGCTAAACGAAATCGAAATAATGCCTCTTTTTAATAATATGAACATTTCACAAAGCCGTTCTTACAATCAACTGCTACAATGTTCTTACTATCCACTTAAATGCAAACAAAGACATATTTGCAAAAAGAACACTCAAACATGTTCTGTAATTATATTGGCATGTTATGTAATTAATCCTCATAAATAATACAAAATAATGTTTAAAACATATCCTTGTTGATGTCTTGATATCCTCTTCCATCTGCCATCTACCTGGATACATATTCCCTCAGCAATATATTCCAATCATCTCTCTTCATCTACTACAACCAATAAAACACAATTTATACTTACGTTGTCTGGTCTGCTTTTGGGTCCTCGCTGGAGAACCCTGACAGATTTTACAGGGGCTGTTTACATAAGAACGCTTGCAGGTGAAAATGTAAAAAAATGATATCAGATATGCCTTTTGTTTAGATGGTGACAGCGCAAAATAAGAATCCACCCTTCTGAGTGTTAATCTTAAAAAAAACGCTCCACCGTCGCGTTCCTGTCTAAAGGGTAAAAACACAAAAGTCTGCTCCGATCTGCTCACGGTGGATCTCGTTGCGTACATGTTTGCGTCACAGGCATGCGCCAGTACAGAATTATTAACAATAAACTTTTCAAATTTTTTCCATATGTTGGACCTTCAAGTTGCCCTAGCAGCTCTGATAAACATACAAGAGTCTTTTTAGCAGTTGTATGAAATATTCATAGATAGTGTTTTGGTTTTGCGCTACAAGGAAGGTTGTAGGTTGTACGCAGGCGTGCAGACTTGGTGGTGTTGTGTGTCAGTGCTTCACACTACCACCTAGCTGCCTGGAGTGCATACTACATTGAATTTCACTCACTTTTGCATCACCATATGCACACATATTTCCCCCCAAAAAAACTTTGAATAAAAAGTGATAACATAATGCCACTTCCGTTTTCTTCTCAGATCATTTCCTTCTAAGCATAGGCTTAGTGCTGTGCTTGGAACGGAATCCAGATTGGAATGGTTCATGGAGGTTATTGGAATTAAGCTGGTTTTGTAGTTGAGTGGCCACCACCCTCTTCAAGGTTTTTGAGAGAAAGGGCAGGTTTGAGATGGGTCGGTAGTTGTTCAGGTCATCAGGTTTGTCATTAGGTTTTTTCAAGATCGGGGTGACAGCAGCAATCTTCAGGGAATGTGGTACAATACCAGTGGTGAGAGAGGAGTTGAGAAGACAAGTGAGTAGGGGTGAGAACGACGGAAGGCTCGATTTAACCAGAGTAGTGGGCACAGGGACAATTGGCAGATGGTATAAAATGGTCTTTCTGATTTCATCCAAGACAGGTTGTCTGAGGGGTTATCGGTTGTTAGTAGGTGGTGATGGGGTTAAGGATTTTAGTGTTTGAAGAATGTAAGAAACTTGTTGGATTGTTCAGGGGAGGGGTGAGCAAAGAGGATAATAGGGGGCTGAAGGAGACGGTTGACTGTAGAAAAGAGGACTTTGGAGTTGTTACCAGAGATTAAGATGTCAGTGTAAAATGATGTCTTTGCAGCTGAGAGGAGATTTCTATAGTTGATAAGGTGATCTGTGTATGCTTGTGAGTGAATTTCAAGACCTGGGGCCTCATTTATAAAACATTGCGGTGGATTCCCAAG
>JACXGM010003444.1:17721-41997 GCA_016801145.1 Umbra pygmaea
AAAGTATATTTAAATTATACTCCAGTAATATACTTCTAGTATACTTATGTTTAACCATAAGTATGTATTTAATATATTTAAGTATATTTGAAGTATACTTTCAAAATATACATACCAAAATAATATATTAGAAGTATATTTAGGATAAATAAAATACATTTCAAGTACATTTAAATATACTTTTTTTTTACCTGGGTTTGAGTGAATTTCAAGTTCTTTTGTATAAGCATTAAATTTGCCGTCCAGTGGCTTTTAACTAACGTAGCTCGGGGGTGTACCAGGAAGCTATGTGACTGAAGGATGCTGATCGGGTTTTGAGGGGAGCAAGGGTATCAAGGGAGGAAAACAGGCAGGCGTAATGGGTAGTGAGTCAGAAAAGGATAGGCAAACACAAATGGGGTACGTTTCAATCAGGGTTTCCAGATCAGTAGGGTTTATGTTCTCTACATTTCTAAATGTAACATGATGTTGCAGACTCCCAGTGAAGATGGTAATAAACGGACCTTCCCAGGAAATGACAACATGTCAAACTGGATCCCAGATTTGCTTCTCTGTTCCGTGACAGGCAGAGAATGGATTAGAGGCCAGTGGCGAACAATTGATTGAAGAAATGAACAGATCAGGTAGGAGGTCAGACTTTGATCTCCCTAGCAATTGTTTGTTGTTGGTTTGGTGGTTTGTTTTCAGAAAATAAAGAAAATTAAGTACATGCAGAGACATAATTACACATTTCTATAGTGCCAGGAAAGGAGAAGCGGCAGCCAAGTGTGCCAGCATTCTCTCCGTTTCTCAAGTATTATATTTAAAGTATCAAGAATAATAATTAATCAGTGTCCGAAATGTGGTGCCAAAAACAGTGCATATTATTAACTATATACAAACATATATCCAACCAATACATGTTAGACAACCAGTTGTTAATATCAATGAGCCACTGTGTTGTTTAGATAATAATACTGGTGGCTGCTTTTATTGGGCCTCTTAAACTTGCTCACTCACGTTAGTCCATAATGACATTTAAATGCCGAACGATCCTATATACAGTATATCAACCATGACAGAATATATATATCCGGTAGAGTGCCTACTCCAGGTAAGGAATGAGTCCGTACCCCAATGAAGGAGTTCAAATACCTTGGGGTCTTGTTTCGCGAGTGAGGGGACAATGGAACTGGAGATTAGTCAGAGAATCGGTGCAGCGGGGGCGGTATTACACTCGAAATATCACACCGTTGTGACGAAAAGAGAGCTGAGCCAGAAGGCAAAGCTCTCGATCTACCGGGCAGTTTTTGTTCATACCCTCACCTATGGTCATGAAGGCTGGGTCATAACCAAAAGAACGAGATCCAGGGTACAAGCGGACAAAATGGGTTTCCTCAGGAGGGTGGCTGGCATCTCCCTTAGAGATAGGGTGAGAAGCTCAGTGATCCGTGAGGATCTCAGAGTAGAGCCACTGCTCCTTTGCGTCGAAAGGAGCCAGTTGAGGTGGTTTGGGCATCTGGTAAGGATGCCCCCTGGGCGCCTCCCTAGGGAGGTGTTCCAGGCACATCCAGTTGGGAGGAGGTCTCAAGGAAGACCCAGGACTAGGTGGCGGGATGATATCGCCAACCTGGCCTGGGAACTCCTCGTGATCCCCCAGTCGGAGCTGGTTAATGTGGCTCGGGAAAAGGAAGTTTCGGGTCCCCTACTGGAGCTGCTGCCCCCGCGACCCGTTTACCGGATAAGCTGACGAAGATGGATGGATATACATATGGTATATTGATATTTTTGGGGAATGTTTAGAAATTTTACTCCCCTCCCAATATCAATTCCCCTTAAGCCTGAACTCACAGGCCACTCCTCAGCAGGACAAAGATGGTCCAATATTGATCACATGATTCTTTCAAGCCTGTGTTTCCAATACATCTGGGCCTGTATTTATCAAGCTTCTTAGAATTACTCTTAAGAACAATGCTAAGACTTGACTTAAGAGTAAGAAAATTCTTGGCTCAAAACTGCGCTTAAAAGTTAGCTATCAAACATCTCAGTCCTACGTTTAGTGAAGTGTAGGACCAAATCTTAAGTGTCAGTCTTAGAGCTGATTCACAACAATTTGCTGTGCCGCAAACAGGATTTTGGATGACGACATAGGCAAGACCCAATCACTGAATAGATGTACTTGTTTAAGAATATTCTCAGATAAATTCACATTCAATGGTGACATTCATAAGAGGAGTTGACATTCAACAAACAATTGACAATAAAGAATTTTCAAGAGAATACATTATGATATACACATTGTAAATTAAATATCAAAAAAGGATTCCAACACCATCCATCCATTTATCCATTTTCGTCCACTTATCTGGGATTGGGTCGCGGGGGCCGCAGCACGTTTTACACTATTTGTCAATTAAATATTTCAAACAAGTGTGCTGTTAACTGACCTGCCTATATATAGCCTAAAGGTAATGATGTAATCATAGCCACCATGGATTACAGAAGAAAACCGAACTGGAGAGAATAAGAAACAATGCTTGCTGAATTAGTTGAATTTCTGAGTGGAGAAGGTGGAATCTGCGGTTCCACTGGCCAATCCCTCTCCACCACACTTTGTGTGATATTATATGTCGCCTATATTAGGATACATTGTTCTAAAAATAAACTATGAAATAATTGTTTAAATTGCTTACAAAAAGACTACCTGGCATATGGAAAGGGTTGAGCAGCCACGAGCGGGTATCCTTTATCTCCTATTAGATGACACTCCGGCAGCAGAAAAAGCCTTTCAAACAGCTGCTTTGGGCCACTTTCATTCAATATAGAATGGGTAGACCCAGGCCATTTGAGTACCACATCCAAAATGTTGTAGTCTGCATCAAACTCAACTTGTGTATTGATGCTGTGGTACCTGTTCTTGTTCATATAAACAATCTCGTTGACGCTGGGAGCAAGTATCTTTATATAAGTGCCATCCATTGTGCCTACTAATCTTGGGAAGCCGGCTATTTGCATGAATTGTTTGCTTCTGTTGGATTATGTGGGGTGTTGTTGGGAAATCAATGAAACACGTGACAATGTGTTGAACTGTAAGTGCAATAATTGTTTCCATGACATTTCGGGTTATTGATGGTTGTGATGGGCCAAATCTTCAGCGTTGGGAAGATTATGCCTGCTCTGTCCGATTAATAACGTTTTTAATTAACTGCGCAATGTCAAACAAATAAAAAAAACATTTTTCCTCTCCTAAAAGATTTGCACACGTCTCTGTCTCAGCCATCACAAGCCCCTACTGGCAACTCCTGACAACTTGAGAGAATTCTTGAACGGTGTTAAATAGCTGGGAGAGTAAGAGTGATTCTTAGCTTTGAGCAATTTGATAACTTGCTTTTATACTTAACTTTGGGAGTAGGAGTAAATTTTGTCAATTCTCAGCACTTAAGACTAAAATGGCACTTTGAGAAGCTTGATAAATACGAGCCCAGACTCTTAACATACTGCTTGTTCAACAGGGAAACCTTAAATTGACAAATGTGTCAGAGGCTACACATTCATCAACTATACAACTGCATTTAAATTCACAGGTGCCTGACCTACATGCATGGAGTCCCTAGAGTGTGACGTGACAAGTTGCCTACATCCGATCACCTACCCATCCACCCTAGGCAGCAATTTGTGCCACCCCATGCTGGGGGGGATTGTTGAAATGCCAAAGATAGTTTTGAAGAGAAACAAGTTTATCGACTCAGAGTGCAGCAGAAGGTGTTATCCAATATGTGTGTGTATATCACACATCAAGGGGATAGTACAACGACTGAATACGCCCTGGAGTTCCATTTAGGAATGGCCTTAGCGAAAAGGGTGAAGATGGAGCTGTCCTGTCGGGATGAGGAGGCAATGCTAGATCAACTTATCTCTATGGCGGTAAGGCTGGATAGGCTCTTACGCACCCGGAGAACACCAGCAGGACATGCATCTTTACTTGCTACACATACATCCAGTGGGGAACCCATGGAGATGGACACCACCCAGCTCCATCCTACAGAGAGCAGTAGATGCCTCAGGCTTGGGTTATGCCTGTACTGTGGAGAAGAGGGGCATCTTCTGGCGCAGTGTCCGAACATCCGGGGGACTCTGTGTCGGCTGAGGAAAACACCAGGGGCAGACCGTAAGTTCTGGTCTTCATTTATCTATTAATGTCATGGTCCTAGACACTGTGTTGGTGGAATACCCTGCTACAAGGCCTCTTTCAGCATTCATCGACCTAGGAGCTGCGGGCAACTTCATAGACGAGAGCATGGTGCGGGCATTGAACACTCCGATGGAATCCCGGTATAGGCGATGGATGGCCGACCGATAGGTAGCAGTAAGTTTACCCAGATAACAAGACCACTGTCCATTGCCATGGGTATACAACATGTTGAGAGGCTGTTTATTGGTAATCTCTTCTCCTACATATCCTATTGTCTTAGGTATGCCATGGCTGATGACGCATGACCCTAGAATAGTTTGTAGAGAGAAATGTGTGGTAGGATGGTCCTCTGAATATACAGGACAGTGTTTTACAATGTTGGCTTTTGGTATACTGGTATATTGTCCTCTATTGAACACCTGAATACCATGATCTGAGAGAGGCCTTTTCCAATACTCGGGCCACAAGTCTATCCCCCATCATAGGGGACTGCACTATAGACCAGTTGCCATGTGCTACCTTGCCACAGAGCCATATTTACCCCCTATCCTGCGCAGAGATGGAAGCCATGAAGATGTATATCAAGGAATCCATCGCTCACGACCACATACATCCCTCTACATCGCCTGTGTCATCTAGCTTTTTCTTTGTGAAGAAAAAGGATGGAGGCCTCCGGCCCTGTATAGATTACCGCATGTTAAACAAGATCACCGTGAAGTACAGGTACCCATTACCCATCATACATTCAGCTGTGGAATCCAGGCATGGGGCCAGGTTCTTCACTATGCTCGATCTCCGCAGCCCTTAAAATCTGGTGCGCATCAGGGAGGGAGATGAGTGGAAAACGGCTTTTAGTACTACCTCGGGCCATTATGAGTATTTAGTGATGCCATATGGACTAACCAATGCTCCCTCTGTGTTTCAAGCTTTCATCAATTAAGAATTCCAGGATCTGTTGGGAAGGAGTGTCATGGTCTACATAGATGACATCCTAATCTACTCACCCACATACCAGCAACACATCCACCACGTTCGGGAGGTGTTGAACAGGTTGCTGCGCCAGCAGTTATACGCCAAGACGGAGAAGTGTTTTTTTAATCAGCCCTACGTATCTTTCCAGGGTTACCAGATCAATGACTCGAGCATGGAGATGGAGATAGACAACGTAGATGCTGTGCGCTCCTGACCCATTCCAGCTACGGTGAGGGATCTCCAACGCTTTCTTAGGTTTTGCAAATTTCTATAGGTGTTTCATCCAGGCCTTCAGTATGGTGCTGTGCTATTGACTGCCCTGTTGAAAGGAGGTCCTCAGCACCTTCCCTGGAATGCAAAAGCAGAGGAGGCTTTCCAGGCCCTGAAGGACCCATTCACCTCGGCTCCAATTTTGAAGCACCCGGACCTGGGGCCTCATTTATAAACGTGGCGTATGCACAAAAGAAGACGTACGCAGCTTTCTACGCAATAATTGGGATTTATAAAAAGCAAACTTGACGGGAAAATGTGCGGTCCTTCACGGCAACTCTGACCCATGCGTACGCACATAAACGGGTGAAATGAGAAATGGCGACGCCGTCGGCAGATGGATGAAACACGTACGCTTCTGTATATCTGTCTGAAACTGCAGAACGTTGTGTAAAACGAAATCGAAATACTGCCTCTCATTAATAATTTGAAGATGTGACAAACAAAATAAAACAAGATTGTAACGTAAATGCAAATGAAGCACATATTGCACATATTTCCAAAAAGAACACTCAAATAGTATCTGTAATATTGGCATGTTATGTCATTCATCCTCATAAATAATACGGTAAACAGAACAAAATCATGTTCAAAACTGATCTTCTTGTCGATGTCTCTGTCTGGCGGTGCAGATAGATAAATAAATGAACAGATGATGATAGATAATAAATAGATAATAGATAGTCTTTATTGTCCATTGGGGAATATCGTTTTCATAGTATAAATGTCGTAATGAGAAACATAGTGTTCATTTATATGCATTTATTTTTATCTTTAAATGTGTTCCATCATGACGCATGTCTTAACCATTTTGAAAGGTCCAATAAATTCCATTTGTGCAGAACTTTTTTCCATTTACAATTAAATTAATACCGACATCTGTAGATTTTCAGATACAATCAAATGGATGGTTATAAAAAGCCATGCCATCACAATGCGTAATGACGCACAATAGCTGATCTTGCACTGTTAAGAAGATAATAATAATAATAGCCTAATAATGTATATTATTTATTGGCACCTTTCATAACACTAACAACAGGATTTCCGGCGACTGGCACTTTCCAGATGGAATTGACTGACAGGTCAGGGATATCTCAGCCAACCCTTAGCCGGGTTAAGCTAGGCGTGTTTGTCAGTATAATAGGCTTGTCGCAAAATTACATTAAGTTTCCGTACACGGCGGGTGAACAGGCAAACAGAAAAATAGCTATTTCACATTGAGTGAAGTTGCTTTTTTTGGTTTTCCCCTCTTTGATGCCATGATTTCTCAATCAATGAGTATAAATTTTGGGGCGTTTCACTGTTTATGGGCAATTATGGGCGTGACATGCAGCCGCAAAAGCTGTGCCACATGTAGAGTTGATTGTGTATTTCTTTGCGTACGCATGTCCTATATTTCATCTGTGCGCCACTTCTGACGCAAATCCACAGCAAAGTTTTATAAATGAGGCCCCTGGACCTCCCTTTCATAGTGGAAGTGGATGTATCGGAGGTGGGCATCAGCGCAGTTCTGTTCCAACGTCAAGGTAAACCTGCCAAACTGTTTCCCTTTGCATTCGACTTGGCACACACACCTTTCCAACAGCAGGACACACAGGGATTACACGCACCCTACAGGCGTCGAGACCAAATATTGGTGTCCCCATATGACACCGGATGTACGTTGGTATGTGTCATTGTTTTCACCATGTGCTCAATGAACCAACCCGAGACACCTGCCTTTTGGTAAGCTCCATCCTTAACCTGTCTCTCAATGGACTTGGACACATCTCTCCATTGACTCCCATCACAGATCAACCTGTTTCTAAAGGTTACACTACCATCCTTGTGGCAGTTGACAGAATCTCCCAAACCTGTAAATTAATGCCCCTGTCAGGGTTGCCCACTGCCTTTCAGACTGCTGAGGCTCTTTTCACACGTCTTCAGGTCTTACGGCATCCCGGAGGACATCGTCTTTGACTGCGGTCTCTAATTCACTTCCCGAGTGTGGAAGACGTTCATGGACTGGCTGGGTGTGACGGTGAGCTTAACATCAGGCTATCACCCTCAATCGAATGGTCAGGTGGAGAGGGTCAACCAGGAGATAGGGTGTTTCCTTTGTACGTACTACAGGGACAAACCAGAGAAGTGGTCTGACATCTTGCCATGGGCACTCGTCCACTGGCTTAATCCCTTTCCAGTGCGTTCTAGGCTTCCAGCCCTCCCTGGCGCCGTGGCACCCCAGTTCCACTCAAATTCCGGCTGTTGATGACTGGTTCCAACAGGCAGAGGAGTTGTGTTACTGCTTCAAAGAGCAGTCAGTTGGCACCAGATTCAAGTAGAAACGTTCCGAGCCTGGAGACCGAGTTTGGGTGTCTACTCATGACATGCGTCTCTGTACACCTAGTAGAAAGCCCTCTACCCAGTTCATTGGTCCCTTCCCTGTTATATGCAGAGTTAACGATGTCGCATACGCCCTGTTGTTACCGTCTCATTACAAATTCTCACCTACCTTTCATGTGTCTCTCCTCAGGCCGGCGGTTCGGGGTCCCCTGGACACTGACCTGCCAGACACTGCCCCTCCTCCTCCTATTACCATTGACAGGGAGACAGCCTATTCAGTCCGGTTCCTCCTGTTGTGTCCAGCGCCCATCCTCCCCTGAATACTAGGGACTCCTAATATTATGTTATTGTGCAGAGTTGATGTTTGGTTATCCAGCTACTCTCTATGTTGGATTGATTACACACACAGGTGTGTTGCTACACGGCTGTTGCCTGTTATTCATTAGGTGGGAATTTAAGGCCAGTGCTCAGGATATGCCATGTTGATTATTAAACGCTGTATGTTTATTCATTTGAGTTCTCTTGTATTGTAAAATAAACTATCCTTTATTATGCACCTGCCTCAAGCATATTGCTACAGTTACAGGAATAAAGCACCAATTATAGTCAGTGGTTCGAGGTTGACTATGGGTTCTGCGGCTTTCCCCGGACCTCCAAAATGAGGCAGCGCAAATTGTCATAGCACTGCTTAGGATTTAGGATAGATAAGCCGAATCATCTACCTTGCCACGTCGCTATCCAGCGACTCCTTGTGTGCAGATTGGGCACCTGTAAATTCAACCATTGAAGTATAGTTAGTGAGCAAAATCATCCTGTGCATGATCTGACTAAAGGCTTCCGTGTTGAATGAGCAATGCAAAAATAATCAGATCTTTCCAAGGAGGCAGGGTCAGTGGGATATGGGAGGGGATAAAAATTATGGGACTCCCATGCCAGATGAAACGTAACAACAACATTGTCAAAACCAGACTTCAAAACCAAATGCATCCCACTCTGATAACATGATATACTAGTATAGTACACCAACTATAAGTCATTGATTAGTACAAGGTTTGATATTGCTAATAGATAAATAACCTATGTTTAGTCATCGCTTAATTGGGAACAAGACAAGGTTAAATTAAACAGTTTGTTGTATATCTGCTTGATAATGGTTGCTCAACATTTGTCCACGAGTACAAGGTGTTCTTTCTCTTCGAGTTTGTCAGCATAGGCCTATAAAATTCCACACAGGTTAACATAAATTATCAGGAAATAGAATACTCTTCTTAGTTTGGCTTGTAGAAAAAACACATTTACAGAATTTACCATACATTTGGAGTTGTTATGAATTTATGCCCACTAATCCACCCTCAAAAGCAACTAGCAGTCTAAAACATCATATTACTAGGAAAATCCAAACAACACATCCTCTGACACAAAAAACAACCGTACACAGTTACTGATATGTGGAAAAACACACACGCACAGAGATAATCCATTGGGGTATCACGGTACACACTACAAAGTCTGACAATTGGCAGTGCTTCAAGAGGAAACTCTGGTGGCATTGTTGGGCAGGCTGCCCACTCTAATCTCACTGTCAAACCACAGCTCGATTTGTTACACAAACACACCTCAGATGAACCAGGCGGCTCTTAACACATAGACACACACATTCATGTGTGCTGCTGTAACTTAAATGATCACAAAAGTTCAAAAACAGAGCCAGTTACAGATAAAGGATTTTGTATGAATGCCTTAGAAGACCCACAGAATGTGGCTTTGGATTTGAATTTAGTAGAAATATTCTCATCATTCCTTCTTGGAATTAGTTTAGATGTGGTTTTCTGCTAATTAGTACATTTTCTAGTTCTTCATTGATGCAATTGCATAATAATCACATTGTCAACAGATATTTCTACAGGGCCACACATTTGTTTTAGAAGAGTGAGGCAGACACACCTGGTGGGTGTCCAACCATCAAATTTATTTCTACCATGTAAAGCTAATCTCAGTGTTCATGGACAAAGTATATGACATTGGCCCTTCTACACTGTTAGAATACCAAAAATGCACAACACTTAAATCAATTAGCTAATGAAAGCTTGTGGTTTATAGGGCAATAAGTCACACCTGTAACACCTTCCACAACCTTTTCTGAAGTGTCTTCACACTCATTAATAAAAACATTACTAGCAGTTTTAAAGCACAGGGTGTCCTGTGGTAGCTACTGTAGGTGCCATAAACTGAGTTTCTTTCTTGTAACTTTGATTGTTTTTACTTCAAAATCCCTACATTTCTATGGTAAGGGAAGGAATTGACTCTAGACATGTGCGTTACACAGCTACTATGTACAATTGTCTGAAAAGTAGGTCAGGAAGGCCTTTCTTGGAGATTAGACAAGATTACACAAGGCCTTAAGTGGTGATACTGTAGTTTAAAAGCAGTAAGTAGTTTAAAAGGCAATTGTCACTCAGTGATTACAGGCTCCTATCTGATAGCCCATCTTCCAGGAACAGCACCTGAAATGGCCACTGGAACTCTATTACTGGGTAGTGTGGTAATCCCACACCGTTTCCCTGTCTGGCATATTTATAGTAGCAGTGTCTGGGTTATTTTCCCAGAACTGATTAAGATTATACAGCCTGGGATATATATATATATATCGTATTACGCTCAGAACCGGAGTGAATGGAATGTGTGCAAAACAAAAAAACAATTGGTTTTGTTCATTGCACACCATTCTATTCACTTCAGTCCCGAGCGTAATACGAGCCCGTCCTCCCCAATTAAGATCCACCGACCGCGGCTGATATATATATATATATGACTTAAGTTCCACTCTTACTAGACAAATAAATGCACAGAAATCTGAAAAGAGAAGTTTAAGTAAACATATTTGGAGAAATAACCTAGGCTAACAAATGCTCTGAATTAATCAGGCAGTCTCTGGAGGCCCTCAAAATATGAAATAAAAGGTTGCCACCTGTTAAAAAGCTTCCTGGTAGAGCCCTGAAGAGAACACTTAATTTTCTCTGAGCCATTTAGAAACTGAGGGGGGCGTGGTAGACATTAATTTGAGCCAATAGTGTAGTGAAAGCAACAGTGTCTGCCTGTTTGGTATGAAAATAGAATCAGTCTTCTGGAAGACCAAAAACAGCTATCAGGGGACAGGGGAGAACGTGAATTTCAAGGTCTTTGGATAAGACTTGGAAAATAGAGTATAATGGTGATATGGGGAGGTATGTATATCTGTCACTGATATCAATCACAGTAGGGTAATTTTCAGACAGTCTGGACTTGGAGAAGTGAACTCTATAAATATCCTTAAACTGTACAAGTTTGATGGACACAAGATGTAGTTGAGCTTACTCTGTCTATCACCTCACTCCACCACCCCTCCAGGAGTTCAACACCCATTGTCTTCTCCCAGACAGATTTAAATTGGTTGGTGGAGTGTGTCGAAACCCATAATACATGAATAGACCTGAGAGATTACTGCTTTTTGTCTTAGCAGAAGAGTCAATAGAACATCCTAGGCCTGGTTTTGAGGTAAATCGGGCACGCCAGAAAATTTGGAGAAAACCAAGGAGGTAGCAAAAAATGAAATGGAGGCAAAGAGTGTTTGGAGGCCAGATATGGGAAGCTAGAGAAAATAACATTGCAGTAAATGTCATGGAAGGTCTTAATCCCTGTCCTTGCGCAGAGAGAGAAGGCATTGTCAATAAAGGAGGGGGAAATGTGTTTTTGTCAATGGGGCGTATAGTGGATGCAGAGGAGATTTGAAAATGGTTTGGAAAGGATTACCAGTGTTGGGAGAGAAGGAAAATGAGAGAGCAGAACAAAGTAAAACCTTTAAAGACATGCCTGACAGTATATCTAAGTGGCACTAAGGAGTACTTGGGGAATACAACCAGAACGGGAGATTCTGAATGTACCTTTCCTCCCCAAATGCATGAATTAACAGCCTGATTAATTTACTTTAAATTGGACAAGAACAATTGAATAGATTAAAAATGGTAACGAAATGTAGGCAAATTACACGTGCAGTATCAGTTTTTGGTATTGGGGGATTTTAAAATGTACAAGTACATGAGCTTGGTATCGGTATCGTTGCATCCCTACTCATCACCATTGCAAACATAGTGTGGGGCTAGATAACACAGTACAATACTATACAAAAGAGTCCCTAGTATTCAGGGGAGTTTGATCTGCAGGCAGGGCAGGAGGAGGACAGTGGTGCAACACAAATATTGAGATAGGGTCCTGGAATCAAGTCTAATCATGTGTTTCAGGGGATTGCAACATATGTCTAAAATTTTAGAATGATGGGGTGAACATACAATGAGCTATAGTTTTAATAATAAAAGTATATTTTCACAAGAAACGCAATTTGATGACATTTGTATTTGGGTCAGCAGACAGACTACCAATCTCCGAATTCAAATATGTCTGTCTAACTTTGGTTAAAAATTATTATCTTGCTATAATTACCTGAATTTAGAAGAAAATGAAAAGCTGTAGATGTGTACACACCTTTAGAGTTGTCTATATAATACCCAGTGTGATTCCCAAACACTCTCAACTCAAGAAGAACAACACATCTGTTTCCTCAGTTTTTACAAATTTCAGACAGAGGGCCATATTTTAACGATCTCAGCGCACAGTGTAAAGTGCATGTCACAAGTGCGCTTTGGGCATGTCCAAATCCACTTTTGCTAGTTTGACGGCGGAAAAAAGGGTGCATGCAAGTGTCTTTATTAATTCATAGGTGTGATTTGGGCGTAACATGCAATAAACCAATCAGAGAGCCATTTCCCATTCCCTTTAAGAGCTAGGCGCGTTTGTACCGTTCACGCATTGCTATTAGAATGGCGGATTTACACCATCATATTTTTATTTGTAATCTTTTGCATGTTTGTGTGCTGCTGCTATATTACATGTAAGTGTTTTATAGTGTTAATGTTTATTTTTAAAATGTTTGCTGTGTGTCAGATAGGTTAAAGATTTTAACTGATAAAAATGTTTATATATGATGTTGAGAATAGGCTATAGTTAGCATCTATAACCATTTCACTGCTGGCTTTATCTCTGGGGTTCACTAACCCCCTGGTGGTCAGATGCTATATTAAATGTAAGGCCTTTATACTTTTAATTTATATTTTTTAAATGTTTTCTATATTTAAGATAGTTTAAAGATTTTGGCTGGTTAAAATTTTTATAGATGATGTTGAGAACAGGCTACAGTTTGCATCTGTAACCATTTCTCTGCTGGTGGGATGCCAATCCCCAGTGGCCAGATGCAATTTTACATGTAAGGTCTTTATGCTGTTAATAATGTCTTACATATTGATAAATTATTATTATTATTATTTATTTATTTTTTCTTCTAATTTGTAATTTGTAATTTTTGCGAATTGCAAACAGATAGTCACGGCCTACCCCTCCCTTTGCAAACACAACGGATACGCTACGGTGGCCGACATAGGATAAAAGATGTTGTCATCTGAGACAGCAGAGTAGCAAGTCAAGCAATTAAGTTTCTTTATAAAGAGATATTAAGAAATTATATTTACTTAATTATTCAGTAAAACCATGTTATTGCAAATGTTATTTTTACTTGTTCATCATTGTGTTAGTGTTTTATTCACTGACTTTACCTAGCTTGTTTCCATGCTAGTTAGTACAAGATAAGAGAAAAGTCGCTTTGAAAATGTTTTCCTTCATTAGAGCCTTTCATCTGGGAAAAGCCCCACTGATGTTTACTTCTGGCTTCATCGTGCTTTCAAAATAACAATACAACTAACGTTATATATTTTTTTCTAACAGGGTACTAAAGGTTTAGCTGGCTAATATGAGCGGTTATGCTGTAGGCTAATGTTACTGTTTTATAGTAAATAGTACTAATCAGCTGATTGCCTCATGAACGTAACCAGCACATTTCTCCCCACATAGCAAAGCCATAACACAGCAAGGGAAAAGAACCACATGAAACTTTCCAACTACATTTTTCTAACAGGATAGTAAAAGTTTAGCTGGCTAATATGTAGCAAAGACACAGCAGGGTCGAAACCTTGTATTCTGTACTAGCGTTTGTGCTATTTATTAAATATGAGAGCATAATACAGTGTTTGCGAACATTATATACTTTTTTACCTCAGTATTTCTCATCAGTCCTGCACCTGTCGTATTTGTTTGTGCACACAATATTCTTTATTTAAAATATGTAGCAAAGCCATAACACAGCATGGGAGAAGAACTAAGTTGCATGCAATAATCAAACTATATATTTTACACCTTTGACAAGGGAAAAGTCCCTTCTCATGGTGTTAATGGCTAGCTTCTAGCTAATGCTAACATTTTCAAACAACAGTTTTTTTTGCATTGCTAAAGTTGGAATACCTTATCTGTCCAGCAGAAAACAGGCAACTTCGGCGTTACTTTGAAAACATTTTTCCCTCAGCTGCTTCCATCTGGGAAAAGCCACACTGACGTTTACCTGTGATTTCTGCCTGTGTCTCTCCCGTAGTGATGTGCGGATCGATACTAAAGTATCGATATTTACGATACCAACGTATCCTGCTCTAGTATCAATTCTCATATAAAAAGATCGAAATTTCAACTCAGTAATTTGGAGTGAGTGTTTAAGTTATCATAAGTAACTTGTTGTCACCAGAAAGTCTAATTATATCCGTTTAGAGAAAGGAACTACTTCTCCTTCCGCCGGTCAGTTGTGTGTGCACTGCGGCTCTGTGACGGAGCCGGCTGCTGTAGCAGCCCTTCTTTAACTTCTTGCTAGAAGACCCTGCAGCGGCATAAGTTGTCCAGGTACAGGGAGATAACGCGACTCTCTTGCTATCACTGAATGTGGGAAAGTTATTTACGTCTGTTAAGGCTTTAATTTTCAATCTGTTTTAAGTTGTCCAGGTACAGGGAGATAACGTAACTATCACCATCACTGACTATGGGAAAGTTATTCACGTCTGTTAAGGTTTTAATTTTCAACCTGTTTTTCTGTAGCCTACGAGTCTCTGAGATTTTCTTTATAATAAAAAAATATGAGTGTAGTTTATTGTACTGTCATTATGTAGCTGTAATTTGGAATTGGTACGCCTACAGCTTACTTTACTTTAAACTAGTTATCAGTATTGGCGATACCAGACTGGGTATTACGTGGTATCGGATCGAATAGGAATTATGTGGTATCGCACATCATGCTCCCATGGCTTCATCATGCTTTCACTTCTTCTAAGCAGATTTACCCTCCATTGGCTCTTGTGCTAAATAATAGCTGTGGTCCTCCATTTGTCCAAAATTTAACTTCTAATAAAGGAGAGCTTCTACTATTACCTAATATTTTGAAACGTACAACTTATTTTTCATCTGCAACTTTTTTTCTGCTACATCTCTTTCAAGGTAGTGACGAAACACGCTCTGTAGCGCTGTTTGTTCGCTGTTGGCTATGGTGGAAACAATGACGACAAAATACAGTGACCTCCATAGAAGGGGGTGCCCGCGGTAATGTAGCTATAAATGGCTCATTCTAAGCTAATAATGATAAGAATCATTTGGTGACTACGTTTTCAGTGATATAGATACATGTAAGTGATACATATTTCAGAATAAGGTTATATTTACCATAACAATTAGTATACAAATGTGATTTATGTTTTAAAACATGTGATTTCAGATTACGTGGATCCAGGTTATAACCAATTAGACAAAATTATTCACTACTGCACATCCAAAACATTTAATACTACATTCATATCTGACCTGCTCGGTGTTAACAAACCAGCTCTTCAACCTACCACAACCAGAGTCCCAACATTATATCCTGAGAGATTAATTCCTACACCGGATCACATCCATTTCGGTAATTATTTTTTGCTATACATTTATTAAATTATTATTTTATTATTGTTTAACCAAGTGTAATTTTGATTTACAGTTTATACCAAATTCTAACAACAGTTCTCACTACTATTCTACCATACCAGCCACTGAAAGATGTAGGTTGTTTCGTTTAAATCTATTATATATAGTTTAGTATAATTTTATTTAAGTATTATTGTTTAACCAAGTGTATTTTTTATTTTATACTAGATTCTAATGATAGTTCAAGCTACTCCACTACTGTACCACCGCCATTTTTTCCAACCAATGAAAATAGTAAGTGTTGTTAAGATTATATTACATTTATTGCATATTATACATTTAAGCATTTTTTGTAGGCATTGATACTCTTAGTTGTCCTACTATAGTATCAGCTTGCATGAAAACCTATCATACACACTATATGCCTGAAGACAGTATGCCCATTCTCTCTCCAGATAACTACCGACATCAGTACAAATCCTATTCCAGCGGGTCAATTAAGTGGCTAGAATATTTGGCAAAATCCCAAAACATCTTTATTCAACATACTTTTTACTCGGGTGAAAAATAGTTTGGCCCTTACCATGTTGATGTTTATGCCATCATTGATGGATGTAAAACTGCTTTTGAGTATAACGGTTGTTTCCATCATGGTTACAAAGACTGTTTATTACCAAATGAGACATGTGACTAAACCCAGAAGACTTTTGGTGATATGTATCTCGAGTTCCAAGACAGACTGAAAATCTTAAAGAATGAGTACAGTTTGAAAGTTAAAGTGCTTTGGGAGCATGATTGTCTTAACCTAAAACATTTTTGATCCACATGTTTAAGCTTTTATGACTAAGTGTGACATGGCAAAAACCTTGTAGCCCCAACAGGCTATATTCGGCAGTCGCACCAATCCTTTGACTTAATAATAATAATAATATTCAGCTTGAGAGGATGAAACAATAGAGTTTAGTGATTTAACATCTCAAAAAATTTGAAAAAAACTATGAAGTTTGAACCTTTCCCAGAAAAACAAAACTATTTTTAAAGAGTACATCAAGACTATCTTGAGAGGGAAACAGGTAGCTTCAGGCTATCCAGCATCAGCTATTGACCAAGAAAACAAAGAAAATGTATAATTGAATTCTCTGTTGTTTACGTGAAAAAAAAGAATGATTGGAAACTACTTCTGAGCAACTATCTCGGTGGTTTCACAAATGAGCTTGACGAGGGTGATCACATCACTAAATGGGCATCATGCAGACCCTTAAGCTATGGTTTTAGGGGAAAAAACAATTGTTTTATCTTAAAAGCCAAATGCCTCACCCAAAACAGTCTTATGATAAACCTAGAATCAATCACAAGCTTGGTGGAGGGTTTCATAAAATAGAAAACCCTCAGTGAGGAACTGTTGACTTCTTATAGGACAATTACCAAAGATAAAAGGAGGTTCAAGCTTCATACCAAACCACTTACTACATCTAGCCCTTGTAGTCAGACCTGGCATTTGTAGCTGGATCTACAAAAACCATCGAAGTGCCAGAATTATCCTTGCTGAACAGACCAATACTGAATTGCGTGCTCTATGTATCTTTAGAGTAGTTGAGTAATCATTCCAAAATGGCCCTGTAAGGGTGTGTGTAACTACTTTGATTGATGAATTGATCCCCTAAAGTCACATCTACTTGGGATAAGATTGTAGCAATGGGTATTTAATAAGTCAAACCTTTGCATCCGCCGCAATATTGGTACCATCATTCTTGGTCATTTTCAGTGTTAAAAAGGGGAAAAGTTGTATTTTTCACCATGTCCAGAAATGAAAAAATCTATAGGCCCATTATCTGTGAGTGCCGAGATTTGTGCTATATAAGTTTCGTCTTTAAGGCTTCAGCTGACATATGGTGTAAAAGAGTTATTAGAAAATACTTGCTAGATTTTTGTAACTCTAGCAGACCTCCTACTCTTATCCCACTTTTGTCTTAGTGTCCTTCTTTTAACTGATAACCTCTTTAGGTTTGGGTAGGGGGCGGAGACAAGGGGGTCTCTTTTTTGGTCTTCATGACAGCATCATCAAGCCACCTGATCCTTGTTGATTCTCCGGTTCACTGCGTCTAATCATGACATTAGGGACTACCTCGCCTACAATGTTTTTGGCAGCAGTTTTTAAATGAGGTTTGGCTATTTTGAATCTTGACTTGACAAAGGGTAGTACCATTCGAAAGAGATTATGGAAATACCCCCTATCCTGGGTCCATACATGTTTGGGAAACCATAATAGCCAGGTAATCCAATTCTGACTTGGTCAACATAATAATATACATAGCAATTAGGATCAAGTTGTTGATTATGAACCATAACTATATTTCTTATACACCTATGTCTTTCAGGGGTTTAAAGTGTAGTTTAACAATCACTTTACCGTTCAGAGCGGCTATAGTTTTATTCTGATCCGTCTTGATCTCAATTTGTATATTTTCAATATACTTTTTGGCTAGAGATACTTAGTGGGGCTTGGGGTAGGCAATTGTGATGATTTCTCCATCCGTTCCAACTGTTCACAAGAGTGTTACAAAACTGTTACCCTCCCTTTGATATTCTATAAAATCTGTATACACAAACATGGTGTAAAAATCTGTGTGTATGTCCACAGGGTGGGGGAATACATTGTCCTTTATCCTGAACAAGGTATTTGGATATAGTTCCAACACATAGGCCAAAGTACCTTGGGCCTTGATGGCAAGATCCTGTGTCAAATTCATGTTTTTAAATAGGGTCATAAGAAAGTTCCAGTTTATAACTCACTTTATTTACCCCATTGACTAACTCAGAGTCAACATCCTCTATTGATTTGTAGTAACCAATCCTTAGTTTGATCAGTTTGGGCGTATCAGGTCCTTTTTTGCATAAAAAATATATATTCTTTCTACAAATATTAGGACAATTATGAGGGTATGTAATCTCTGCAAGACCTACTTCCCACTTCCCTTGGAGCTCTATAGGTTTAGCAAAACTGGTTTTGTATTCAGATTTTTTTTTGCTCATAAATCTCTGCAGATGCATTCCTGGGTAGTGTCAGGTAAAAGGCACTGTCTTCCATGGTATACAACATGTGAATGACTTGTTTTTAGGGTTTAAGAATGTATCCTGTTGCATCCAGGATAATCTTTTAACTTGCACACAGGAGGAATATGTGGTATTCAAATCATCACTGTAAAAAGCTCATCACTATATTCCTGTTCATACTTTTTGTAACACATTCTTTGAGATACGGACCTGGGGCCTCATTTATAAATGTGGCGTACGCACAAAAGAAGACGTACGCAGCTCTCTACACAATAATTGGGATTTATAAAAAGCAAACTCGATGGGAAAATGTGCGGTGATTCACGACAATTCTGACCCAGGCATACGCACAAAATGGGTGAAATGAGAAATGGCGACACCGTCGGCAGATGGATGAAACACGTAGGCTTCTGTAGATCTGTCTGAAACTGCAGAGCGTTGTGTAAACAAAATCAAAATACTGCCTCTCATTAATAATATGAAGATGTCACAAAGCCATGCTTACAATTATCAGCCTACAGTGAAAAACAAACAAAATAAAACAAGATTTTAACATAAATTCGAATAAATCACATTGCACATATTTGTAGAAAGAACACTCAAATATCTGTAATATTGGCATGTTAGCTACGTAATTCATCCTCATAAATAATATGGTAAACAGAACAAAATCATGTTTGAAACTGATATTTTTGTTGATGTCTCTGCCTGGCAGTGATAGATAATAGATAGATAATAGATAGTCTTTATTGTCCATTGGGGAATATTGATTTCATAGTATATATAGCTGATCTTGTACTGTTAGAATATAATAATAATAATAGACTAATAATGCATATTATTTATTGGCGCCTTTCATAACACTAATAACAGGATTTCTGGTGACTGGCACTTTCCAGATGGAACTGACTGACAGGTCAGGGATATCTCAGCCAACCCTTAGCCGGGTTATGCCAGGCGTGTTAGTCGTATAATAGGCTTGTCGCATAATTACATTAAGTTTCCATACACGGCAGGTGAACAGTCAAACAAAAATGCACAATTTGCAGCTATGTCCGGTTTCCCAAATGTAATCGGTGCTATTGACTACACTCATGTTCAGGACAATGAATGAGAATGAACATGCGTTCATTAATTGAAAGCATTTTCATTCCACCAATGTCAAAATAATTTGTGAGGCAGACATGTTGCTGTATTGTAACCAATTTCCCCCCACCCGTGGCAGACACACTTTCCCGAAGAAGCGCTAGACGCTTTGACATCGACTGATATCTGACCACTTTATATTTTGGCCACGGTCCGACTTTCTTACAGCGTCTGCAACCTTCTGCCACTCCAACACCTTTTCAGTAATAGGCACACTTTGCCCTTCAAACAACATTTTCTTCCTCTTTTCCACCTCGCTAACAATATTTTCTACTTCACATTGAGTGAAGTTGCTTTTTTTGGTTTTCCTCCGTGTTTGCTTTCTCAATAAATGAGTATTAATTTTGGGGTGTTTTATTGACTATTTATGGGCAAATAAGTGTGTGACATGTAGCCGCTAAAGCTGCGCCCCGTATTAGAGTTAATTGTGATTTATAAAGGGAAAACTGCGTAGGACATGCGTGTGCACAGTTTTATAAATCTGAATATTTCTTTGCGTACGCATGTCCTATAATTTGTCTGTACGCCACTTCTGACCTAAATCCACCGCAAAGTTTTATAAATGAGGCCCCAGATCACCATTTTTGAATTTGAAAGAAATATTCTTTCTGCGCAGTGGGAACAAACCATAAATGTATTAAAAACGTGAAAGGTATTTTCAGGTATCACCCCAGAGGGTTTCATATGTATACTCTTGTGGTAACTGTTGTTATACCCTTTCACTAAATCTTGAACAACATTGGCATATCTATGTGTGTTATGGGCTATAAAATACCTCCACTTGCTGTCCTTTAAGGTTCTGTTGAAACGTTCAACAGCTGAAGCTTTTAGATCTGAACTTGTAGCAAAATGTATAATCTTGTGATCCTTCATCAGTTTCTGAAATGTATGGCTAAGAACTCTTTTCTGCTGTCCATTTGGATTTTCTTAGGTATTCCACCCTCTGACAAAACAGATTTAAATGCTCTGGTCACTGCAGCTCTAATCTTATTTTCTATGACTCTTACATAACAGTTTTGACAAAATGACTATTACGTTAAAAGGTACCGGTTTAGATAGATTTGATCGGTCAATGCTTGCCTGTCACATAAGTCTGCTTGAAATTGTGATAAAGCATGAGTAGAGAAGACTAATGGGGGCGTAGATGGCTCAGTGGGTAGGGAGTCAGACTTGTAATCAGAAGGTTGCCACTTCAATTCCCGACTGAGCCAAATGTTGTTGTGTCCTTGGGCAAGACACTTTATCCTAATTGCTCCCAGTTCGTTGCTGTAAATATGAAATTGTTCTTAGTCAACTTACCTGGTTAAATAAAGGTTAAATAAAAATAAAAAGATAACAATTGTATATATCGTATTGTTTCATTGGCAACCCTGACAGTGTTAAATGGTAATGGGAGCAAATAAAAAATATACAGGGTGTGTAAATTAATCAATGTCAACATACTTGGTTGTTCATCAAGTTCTGTAGGAGTAAATAGTAATTGTATGTCTCTACAGTGAAAGGGGATACAATGATGTTGGTCCGTATCAAATAGACCATAGCCTACATTAAAATACCTGTCACAAACAAACGCAACACCATATATAAAGTCTATTGAACTGTAAGCGCACAAATTCGATGTAAAATCGCACTCCACTGGCACATACGGCTCAAGAAGCTGACAAAGACACGTCACTTCCTCCGCTGAGACTATATATTTCATAAAGATTCTCATCAGAGAAAGCCAATGGCGACTCTCAGCATGGTGACCCATGTTTCAATCGAGAATTGATTGGTCCGTAGGCGGTGGTTTTGTTCGGGTTAATTGGTTATCTCGACTATAACCTACTCCGGAGCAGGTTAGGTTTGCAGCATAAGTTACCATGCCAATGTAACCCAGCAACAGGTGACCCAACGTTGTGATATTGAAAACCCAGGGATAAACCTGAAGTTACCTTGCTAACCCCAAATCTTGCTTCCTAGTATAGGCCCCTGGAGGAACAGAGAGAGAGAGAGTAGTTAGTGAGCCAGCTTAAAGGAGTGTCCCACAGTAAATCAGTTTCATAGTATACATTTACAAACTTTACCAAAGATGATTTATGTCATATACACATCTGTTCTTTTTCAATATATCAGAGAAAAGCCAATAGTATATTTCAGTTCCTTTCGCATCCACTGGGGTGCGTCTGTATCCGTCTAAACTTGAGCTACCACAACACAAAGAATTCCAAGCAAATTTAGTCCCTGTCCCCGTTTGAACTCACCGACACAGAACATGGGCAATTCAACAGCACACCTCTGTAGAGCTTGATGCTAGAAAGTTATAGATATTTGTTTTTGAACTTGTCCAATTTCTATTTATCATGCCCGTTTGGTGTTCTGTACCTGGTTGCAGAAATTACAAGCAAGCCCAAAAAGAAGGAGTAATCTTTCACACTTTACAATAGGCTATAAAAAGTTAGGGTCTGCAGTCGGCATTTTAGGTCGGAAGATTATGAAAGGGATCTACGTGATAAATTAACCGACACTACAGCCTGAAAACGGCTGAAAAGCAATGCGATCCTATCCATTTTTCTTTATCAAGAAAGTGTAGCCTATATATAGTGATATTGTAATTTACACACTCAGCTAGCTACAGCTGGCACACTACACATACAGTACAATAACATTACCACACAGACATGATGTTTGCTCCATTATCAAGGTATAGAAAATAGGTTTAATAAACTTACTCATCTGTTAATTGTCCTCTTGCTACGTCTCTTTCCATGTGTGCTGGAAAACTTCAGTGATTCAGTGACGCATATGCGGTCGTCAGTCATTTTTGGTTCATGCCTTACAAGTAAAGCTTGTCCATGATCCCATTCATTGTAGCAAGTGCTTTTTTCTTCAGTAGACACAGAAGCACTTAGGCAATTAGAATTTAACCGCGTTTCAACTGGATTATCTGTAGAACATGCTGCCTTGTTGAAGCTGAATATCAAACTCCATGTGTTGTAAATGTTCTTCGGTGTACTCGGGCAAAAACATGTATGGTTGGATGTCACTCAGAATGTAAAAGCAAGTTGTAAAACTCCTCATCTGCAAATCCTAGATTAGTAGCAATTGTGTTACCAGCGACTTTGGTTATGAACTGTTTCACAGAATCCAGAGAACATGCCGGGTGGGCGGGGCTTGAAACAAGGAAGCCAGCGTTGTAGTTCTATACATACGGAAAAAATCATACCACCTCGTCTGTTTAGCATTAAAACGGCTGATAGAAACGTCACAGAAAGGCAAGCTATACCTTAAACAATCAAGGACAACCGAGGCTTTAATGAGTAGGTTTGAAAGCCAGATCAGTATAAAAGGGATGCTTATTTTCACGACAGAATACATGCCTATATTCATTTTTCCTATCTCCAAAGTCCATTCGAAACACATGGGGACGTCGGCGTGTGAAAATTCCCTGCGAAATTTCTAATCTTGCTCTTACACTAGCCAGGCGTGGGTGAAACATATCTCACTGTTCTACAAATGTCTGGGAGAAGCTACAGCTATCTGAAGGTGCTAGTAGCTTCTCCCAGACATTTGTAGATCGTATCTCACTGTTCTACAAATGTCTGGGAGAAGCTACTAGCACCTTCAGATAGCTGTAGTGTGAAGTTTCCCTTTAAATACCCTGAGCCCAGGTGGCTCCAATCACTAACGACCCTCCTCTGTCTGGAAGAGGAAGAGCCGTGACAACTGTCAGTTATGTCAAAATCATCAATTTAAAGGATTTAAGTTTTTATTTATTTATTATTTATTTTACTTTAATGTAAAACATTTGACAATTTTGCTGTAAAAATCTTTTAAAAAGGTGATGGGACAAATGCACATGATCAAAATATCTTCACTTTAAGAATGATTCACAGTTTGTATAATTTAACTTTATTACAACATAACAAAGCCGAGTTGATTGTGCAAACACAATGGAACAACTGATGGCTGAACCTCTGTCACAAGTTTAAATACCTCTTGCATATTTAACATATACAGGTCCTTCTCAAGAAATTAGCATATTGTGATAAAGTTCATTATTTTCCATAATGTAATGATAAAAATTGTTCAGTTATGCACTCAATACTTGGTCGGGAATCCTTTTGCAGAAATGACTGCTTCAATGCGGCGTGGCATGGAGGCAATCAGCCTGTGGCACTGCTGAGGTGTGATGGAGGCCCAGGATGCTTCCATAGCGGCCTTAAGCTCATCCAGAGTGTTGGGTCTTGCGTCTCTCAACTTCCTCTTCACAATATCCGACAGATTCTCTATGGGGTTGAGGTCAGGAGAGTTGGCAGGCAAATTGAGCACAGTAATACCATGGTCAGTAAACCATTTACCAGTGGTTTTGGCACTGTGAGCAGGTGCCAGGTCGTGCTGAAAAATGAAATCTTCATCTCCATGAAGCTTTTCAGCAGATGGAAGCATGAAATGCTCCAAAATCTCCTGATAGCTAGCTGCATTGACCCTGCCCTTGA